>CAJDSM010001784.1:6385-23028 GCA_903981925.1 Ostrea lurida
AAGCAGAAATAACGAAATCAACGTCTTACTATTGCGATTACAAAGTATCACTAAGTCATAGGTTGACTGATTTGTTTCATACCATTTGTTAGACTGTCATTTCATACTAGATTTGACGACGGGTAACCCCGTTTACTTTGTTTCGACCACAGGCTCACGGCGGGTGTGACCGGTCAGCAGAGGATGCTTACTCCTCCATGCACCTATCCTGCCTTCGCTTTGTCGCGAAGGTGTCCGTGTTGCCCTACACTCGATTTGTATGTGTTTTTTGGACATATGATTACGTTTCATACTTTGTTACTTTCGCCATTTAATTTGTAAGATAAGGAACTCTGAGAATGTACGAATACTCACAAGCATATCAACGGGGAAATCAATGAAAACTCATTAAAAGAGATTGTAACCTGGAGACAACGAAAGGTGAAAAGACATTAAGAGATACTTTGAAAAATCTTACAGACCTGACAACATCAAAGATTCCAAACAGTTCAGAAGTGTGGATATGGATTCCCTAACCTTTTCTCAGGTGAATTATTATTTCAATGAAAGATGTATTTAAGGATCATCCACCCTCATGTGATGTCATAGTTTTTCACATGAAGAAATATGTTTCTTTCATTCTCTGGATATAAAATATAATTTTGATAAATTTTTTGATAGCGAAAAAAACATGCTATTACTCATATATAATTATTTTTTTTATACGAGAAAAATAAGATCAAGGGCAAAAAACTCCAATGGTGGCAATTCCTATCTTTACGTGTTATTCTACATTAATTTTCTTAAATTTGCACATTGAATTTACGCATATTTACAAAAGCAGTTCTTTTAACTGTTAACGTTTGAAATTTGTCATTTTTATTTAATTTTATTAAATTCTGTTCTACGAAAATTAATAAAAATCTGCGATTTTCTTATGTTAAACCTATACTTCTGTTTTTGTATGTCTGATATCTTATAAAAAGTGGCAACATACACATTTCCTTTCATAATCAATTACATCAACTATAAATGAGGAAGAAAAAAATAATTAAGGTAAGGTTTGAACATATAAATTCCTTAGAATTTTTAAGTAGGGATAATCCTGAAGATTGGTTTTTTAGTTGGTTTGCATCTCGTTGAAAAAAAAATCACTTATATTAATATGTCACCAGTTGTACGAAAAATGCCACAATTTATGACCTATGCTTAGCGTTCTGAGTCGTAGTATTGAGGGTTCTCTGATGTGTCAACCCCTTCTGCAACATGAGTCCCCCGTTTTCCTAGAGACCCGTCATTCTCATTTCTAAATGCAGAACTTTGGTGAAAAGGTATTCTTTGTACATAGAATCACTGTCTCACGCTCTCGGGGTTACAAATTAAACGTTCATTTAGTCGCAGAAGTTCTGTTAAAAGTAATGGATTTATATTTTATTCAAGTTGATTGATATTTTCGAATTTTGGTGAAACTCTAAGATCATGGTAAGATTGTCAAATATCACTGTTCGTTATCTTTGCCTTTACATTATGACATCAAATAAAACTTCCTGGGATAAGGAATCTAAGCTAAACCATCTGTTGACAGCCACTAACGTGTTTGCATTGTATTGGAATTATATCTGACTATGTTAAATATAATTGTGTTGGCATAAAACATAAGTTATTAGAAAATAATATATTTTGTTGTTTATTAATTCAGCAATCAGTACCGTCTCATTAAAACATACCAAAACGTTACAGTATTATTATATAATTGCAATATTTGATGATCCGTTTGTCCCTGTTGAAATAGTCAATTATCTCTAATTATTAAAGTGAATTGGCTTTATTGGCTAAGCATGTACATTTGATAGTTGTAAACCAAACATATTATTTAGAGAACGGAAAAAGGGAAAACAAGAAAAACACAAGGCATACTCACATGCATGTTTTTCAATATTCTGCATGCGTTTCAATGTAAATGCAAAGGTGACGAACGGTGACTATTCTGGTAAGTCCAAAATAGAACATAAAAACAAGAGATTGACAAACACGGACCCCTGAACACACCAGAGGTGGGATCAGGTGCGTAGGGTGGGGGGTACGTAAGCATCCTCTGCTGACCGGTCAAACCCACCGTGAGCGCATAGTCCTTATCAGGTAAATGGGCCAATCTGTAGCCAAAGCAGTGTATGGAAAACGGTTTAATAATTGCTATGAATCACATCAGACAACATCTGACTCAATGGCAGATCATACTGGTAAACTAAATCGTTATAACGGCCATATAATATACGAAATGCTGCCTTTAAACGTAACTGTTGAAATCCCTGCGACGACTTGTTTGTAAGTAGGCTGCCTCGATTCAAAAACTGATCATACGCAGAGCAAGCTCTCGCGTAGCGAATAAGTTGAGAGACATACACACCATATGTTGGTGATGATGGAATTATGGGGAGTTGACGATGGAAAAGCTGGAGTCATCCCGTTTGTCATAAAGTTGAATTGTTAGTTTGCCGTTTATGTCAATGTATTGATAAAATAGCCATTGTTAAGCCTTTTTTCCACAACACTGATTTGACTACGGATCGTTCCGTTTACCCTATCAAGAATTGGGTTCACGGCTGGTTGTGACCGGTAAACAGGGATGCTTACTTCTCCTAGACACCTGATCCCACCTCTGGTGTGTCCAGGGGTCCGTGCTTGCCCAACTTTTGTTTTGTAATATATTTAGGACTTACGAGATTGGTCACTGTTCATGTAAAAGCTTTTGAATGAATTTTGCCTCATTACAATACAAAAATAGGTCAGCTAATAAAGGTAACCATAGGAATCCCAACATATCGTTGGAAGACCTGATTGCCTGATCACGATCCAAAAACTAAATTTGGAATCCAATGGCATTTGATGAAGCATATGACATTTGTCCTTGATCTGTATATTTTTATCATTCACTGCGATGATTAGTTTCTTTTTTAAACTATAATAGATGGGTAATGGATAATTTGATTGCAAAATGTTAAGCCGTGTCAAGAAAAATTCTTGGTAAGGTTTACTTTAAAGATAGGTCAAGTCACAGGGTCAAGCTGTCTGATACTGAACGAAAAGTATTGTAACAAACAATACGCAGATGAAATATGCTTACCATTCCAACACAAGTCACGTTGGCAATATATACTTTTTTCAGAATTAAAGTTGGTATCAATTAACATATCGTTTATAACAAGTTTCTATATGAATATCTATAATCATGCCCCTTTTTACATCTATCGAATGGATTTTTTCTTTATTTGTTCATAGGACACCATAGTATATATTGATATGTATATGTTCATTGAGCATGTAAAACGTACGTTGATGCTATAGAAATATCAATACAGGGCAATACTATTATTGTGGACACTCCGGGTATTGGTGGTTCGGGAGAAGTTAGCAAGAAAGTGATGGAATACCTTCCGAATGCGGTGTCTTTCATTTTTGTGATTAATGTTGGGAGTGCTGGTGGAATGCAAAGAGACAGGGTAAATTCCATATCATTTTTCACAAAAGTCGATCAGGAGTATCTGGATCTAGGCTAAATCATATAATTCGAACCCTGCTCATGATTTAAACTTACTGAATTGTGAAGTCTGCATGATTCGATGATTGTGATATCACATGTCACTTAACAGTGTTCTGCGGTCATACTTCACGTTAGAAATGTAACAAAAACATACAGACTCAAACTAATTTAGATCTGTTTCAAAACATTCAGTAAGTCGATAAACAGGAACGGGTATTGATCATTTTGTTTAAGACCCCATCACACCGGACCACGACCTTACTTCGATATTAATTTTTGCCTAAATCGTGAGAGGTCGTAGCGTGGACATTGTGAGGTCTTGGAGGTCGTGGTATGAATATGCCTGGTCGTTGTCGACCTCAACTGCGCTACGTAAATTTTGAACATTCGTAGTGAGGTCGTGGTGAAAATAGATCGCAATGGCAGCATAGTTGGGTCGTACGAAGAGCGCAGGGCGGTCGGGCACTATCGTATTGAGAACGTGGTACAGGAGTAACAAAAACGCGCCTATTTTATCGTCGATCACACGTCGCTGCTACTACGCTCTCGTTATAATCATACCACAATTACATTACGACTCATACGATCTTACTACGACCATACCACGATGCTACCACGCTCTCTGTGTTCGTAGCACGCCTATGCATAGATGAGATCGGGTGCATAACAAAGATGTGGAAGATTCTGTAATGTCTTTTATTTGAAGTTCTCTGAAATATATAGAATCGATATAAGAAGGTATATGATAATCCTTAATAGATAAAACATAGAAACAAATATAAACAGTTTAGGGACGTTTTTGGTAACTAGTATAGATAGGGCAACTCGTGATAGTACACTCAACTTTGTATATATGTTTTGGGGACTATGATTACGTTTAACACATTGTTTACTTCGCCAATTTATATTCATCCGTCTAATTGTTTATAATATATATATAATATTAGATATGTTTAACATTGAAGCAGGATTACGGTACGGTATAAGATTAACATTTTAAAGAATTTAATCTTTTAAAAGAGTAATATAAATTCGTAAAGTTAACATCGTTTTAAACGCAATCATAATCCCCCAAAAAACATACATACAAATTCGAGTGTAGGGCGACACACATATCCGACAAAAACGAAGGTAGGATCGAGTGTCATAGAGGAGAAGCATCCTCTGCTGACCGGTAACACCCGTCGCGAGCCCTTAGTCGATACAAATAGTAAACGGGGTTACCCTTCGTCAAATCGATGATGAAAATGACAGTCTAACAAAGGGTAAGAAGGAAGAAAGTCAACTTGGTAATAATTTGCAATCGCAAGCAAGCGACCGTAGAATTTGCCAAATGATGAATTCGTGAAAGATTCGTTCGGATCATTAACGCTTTTGTTAGTTGATCTCGCTTTAAAAAGTCTATATACGCATGGTATGCTCTTGCGTATCAAATCAACTGCAAGACACACACCATACGCAGATGATAGTGGTATATTACTACATAGAAAGGGAAAGTCGACGATTGCAAAGTTAAAGTCAGCACGGTTATCATATCATGTCAGTAAATGAAAGTAAAATACTGTAGAAGCACAAATATTCGTCATGGATATTTTTGTTAATTTCGTTGGTAGCATAAATCAACGAAATTAAATCCATGACGAATTTTTAACCCAACAGAGCGTCTGAAATGACGACATTAAATCCCGACGAATTTTTTTTGGGAATCAAAACAACGAAATTTTAACCCGCGAATATTTGTTGCTTCTACAGATCCAAATATGAAGCAGATCTGTCAGATTTGTGACGTCTTTTATTTCGAGATCGTTGGGATATACCAAATGGACAAAATTATGAAAATTATGATTGTTAATTGAAAGTGAGTACGATTACAAAGTAGGATATAGATGTAAGAGACCAATCCTGCAAGAATTTTTCATTAAATATAAGGATGTGTAGCGTAACTTGTTTACATTATGACTAGTGCAATTTCATAAATGTCTAATACTTTCATAATTATTCAGCATGCATGTACCAATACCAATCAGCATTTTATCAATTAAATATTGTGATGTTTTCATTATTTTTTTAGCTTCCTGAAATACTAAAATCAATAATCCAACTACAAATGGACAACGAGATGCCATGCTTTAATGCACAAGATGTCATATTCATAACAAATAAATGGGATACCATTACCAGCTCGGTGGAAGATAGCAGCGATGAAGATGAAGAAGAAAAAACCTGGAACACTGTCACAAAAGATATCCAGGAAAAATGGCCGACTGTCAAAATGGAAAATATTTTCAAAATGAACCTAAAAGACGTAAATATCCATTCGCGTTTATCTGCATTGTGATTTTCATTATTTACAAAGACGCCCAAAGACAGAGAGTATTCATTATACAGATTCTAGATAAATTCTTGATAGTGATCAAGTGATTATTGACGCTGTGGGAAGTACTTAAGGTGCAAGTACGCGGTTTTTGACAGTTTAAAACTACACATCTTTACGAAATAAACAATCCTAAGTTTCAATGCCGATGCCGTGTATGCAAATTGAACAATATCATCATAGATATCATTTTTTGTAAAAATTGCTCATTCGAAATTAATTTGTATAACTACATGTATGTGACCTTGGTAAGGTGATAAATATAATTTTTGCTTACGTTGAAGCTAACATCGATATAATTGCACTTAAAAATATTGATTGTGAAATATGAATTGTCCAGGTTGTCGATATGCTGTATTGATGTGTTTGTGTCTCCAAGCCCCCAAGAGGCTACTTGTCTTTTCTCGATATGCATTCAATAGAGATTTAACGACATCATCTTGACAATTTCATAGTGTTTTAAACATAATTTTAATTGATTTTAGAAATCAAACACTGCAAAATAGGAAAGTACCAACGTCAGAGATATTGCAAATGTTTAAACATAAATTGGAGATCATTTAAGTTATATTTCCATTGTCTAAATGAACACCATATCCATGAAGCAATAGCCAGTATTTCTAGATAGTTACTTGAAAATTAAAACAGTTGACTATACGTGCAAATATGCCTTACAGTTTTAAGTGTGCCACGTTAATAGTGTAAATTTCATACACGTGTAAATAACCACTTCTAAGGAGGTATCATTGTTGAAATACACGATGAATATTGAAATTTCACATACAACTATCTATTTTTCTCGCATGTATATATTTGCAAATTTATTTTCAAAGGTTGTCCCTGAGAAGGAAAATGATTCTAAGAAGGAATTTGAGAAATTTAAGGAGTGTTTGGAAAAGGTTATCAAGGCAAATGAAAATATCAGAATCGCACACAATGTGAGGTACAGTATTTATCATTTCTTCACTCTTCTAATCCAAATGATCAAGTAAAATATAAACATTTAAGATTCCCTTTTACGGTTACTTAGTAATTAGATATTGATGAACAATGTCATGAAGATGTTTAAACAAGTAGAAAAATACCCATTAATGTATAGTCATCATCAGTTTGAATGACACACTTTTTTCTAAAGGCAAAGATAACAGTGATCAATATCATGAGTCCAAAATGCAAACACGGACCTCCAGAAACACCAGGGCGACTTCGGTTCGTACTTGAGTTAGTAGGGTAGATATTCTAATCTTCTTTGTTACTCCCTTGTATAATACTCCAATCAATCACATTCATAGTTTGAAAACTGACACATGCGCAGTACCATTACAAAACCGACATTTTGCTACTCTACTAACCCTCGTAGAAGGCAGGGTTAGTCGGGTAGGGTTCAAAGGTCACAATACGTCACATGAGAGTTGAAACTCTCACCGTTCGGTTGCAACTCCGGGGAGCTCGAGTTCGTACTCGGGTACGAATCGAAGTCGCCCCATAGGTGGGATGAGATGCATAGGGTTAGTTAGCATTCCCTGTTAACCGCTTGATGCTAGTGATCTACGTGGTGCGGAGGTTTGTCGTAGAAAAACCGACCATGATTCGAAAATTCCGTCTTCATAGCCATGTACGAAATATCCATGAGATATAAATTGGCGAAGTAAAAAATGTGTAAAATGTAATCATAGTCTCAAAAACATATACATGTATACAAAGTCGAGTGTAGGGCAACACGGACATCCGACAAAATTGAAGGCAGGATCAGATGCCATTTAGGAGTAAGCATCCTCAGCAGACCGGTCACACCCACCGTGAGCCCGTAGTCGAAACAAAGTAAACGACATTATCTTATATGCAGGGTTATAACGAATCTCGTTTAAAGTCATCATTTCGCAAATTCTACGGTCGCTATATAATGACCTTGTTTGCTAATACAAATTAACACTAAGTCTTGTGTTGAGCTTGATTTGTTTCATACCCTTTGTGACTGTCATTTTTCTACTATATTTGTCTACGGATAATCCCGTTTACTATTTTTGACTAAGGCCACAGCGAGTGTGACGGTCAGCAGAGGATGCTTACTTCTCCATGGCACCTGATCCTACCTTCACTTTTGTTGGAGGTCCGTGTTGCCCACACTCGATTTTGTATATGTTTTTGAATTGTGATTACGCTTGACACGATGTTAACTTCGCCTATTTATATATAATGTTCAATTGGATAAAACTTCTAAATAAAAAGCAGACGATTTTGTGATGTCTTTCATTTTGATTTCAATGGGAGGTGTCAAATAGAAGTTAATTTTTATTAATAGGTAAAACTTCAATGTATCTAAACATTGAGTTAATGGCGAGAACAAGATACTCTTTTCTACTTCAGAAGGTTTTGAATAAATTGTTTCTTGGAAAAATATATAACAGAACAGTTACGCAGCAAGAAAAAAATACAGTGTTCTTTAAATATGTACCTATTTGCGCTTCGTGCATATAATCTCACCATGTAAAAGCAAAGTACGACGTACACGTTCTTGTACATGGACTTCTGGGGATATATTTCTTTGTTGTTAAATTTACTAATGCTATAAAAATACGTATATAACAAATAATTATCAACCACGTAAGTCCTAACCAGAATAAAAAATAAGAGATTGGCAAACACTGACCTCTGAACATACCAGAGGTGGGGTATAGTGCCTAGGAGGAGTAAGCATCCACTATCGACCGATTTCACCTGCCGTGAGCCCATTGTTTCAAGCAATTCAAAACTGTTTATGTGGAATGATTTCTTGTTTACATTTTGTGAATTAATATATGCATTGTAAATGTACTAGTTATATATATTTTCTTGTCTATATGATGTGAAATCAGTCTCATTATAAATATATTTTCTGCAAGAAGTTACTATTCATATTTTGTGATCTTGAAATCGTCTCTAAGCCGATTATTGATGTTGATATGTTAAAAGTAAATAGAATGAGGGAAACCTCGAGTGAATCTGTTTTAACCAGTAATTCAAATATTTGGATATGTCTATGCCCCTAAAACAACTTATGGATTATAGCGTAATTTATTGTATTAATAAATTGATGAACAATCTCAGTAATTTGCTGATGAATGTTGATATGTTGTTAAATCATAGCATGTTAGATTGAGTATGCATTTGTTCACAGCATTTTTCATAGAATCATACTTTTGATAAATAAATGTTCAGTTACAAATTTGCATGCACTCGAAACCTTGCTTGTAAGTAGGACCTCTTAATGTTTTCAATAGAATAAAGTGTTATTTAGATGACGTCATGGGGACTTATAGATGGGGAACATATAGTATCCCAGTCAACATATGGGTAGTGTTGCTTCGGTATTTATCCATATATATTATAATTATGCTTGTGAATTTGAGATGTTATTTCACTGCTGCATATTAGATTAGCACAAAATCTTATCCTGGAAATTGCGACTATTGCAAGACCTTATCCAAAAAGACTATGATGATATAGTCAATAAAGAACTCCAGCGTTTTTATATCAACATCAGCAAACTTGTTCGTAGAATCAGATAAAAGTTTCACAATTTAGTCTGTTGATCACTAGATATGGGTATTTAGTTTTCTAATTTTGTTGACGAACTGTTTATAATGTTAACAAATCTAGTCTTTAATTCATTAGAAGGGATAATTATGTGTATTGTTGAAACGTCATGCATTTTGATAGATTTGATCATATAATGAATTGACATACTAAAAGAGGTATATATCGTTACATATTGGTGTTCAATATTGATTTAAAGGCCGCATCGTGAAAGTTTTTGTTCTAGTATCGAAAATGTTGAATAAATTTTGCCTCATAAGAATATGAAATAGGTGTTAGTTAATCAAGTAAAAAAAAATTCGAACTGATTTAAGGTGGAATGAAACGTTTGAAAATTTTTTTGTTTATGAATTCAGTCATTATTATAATGAAAAATAGCATCAGCCTAAACACAATATCTTCATCTGTTTATTTTTAGGAATGTTTTTAGATCGTGTTTTGAAAAAACGGAAAATATACATTTTTGCTCAAACCCTTCTCTGCATCACACCTATTCGTATTGGAAAGTTAAGGCAATATGTATAGTAGATATGGACAATAAAACAAAATTCTATTCAGTGTACTATTATTTATTTGGAGGAAAAACTTGAAAAAAATATCCGAAATAGTCTTTTTTATCATATCAGCAGGAAAACCCACTGGAATATATGTAATAGAGAAGCACATATGTTAACAAAAATATTAAAACCAAAAATTGAAGATATAAAAGTTTAAAGGAACACATGATAATTTTTCCCCCCAAAACCTTGTTATAAAATATCTTTTAACAAGAGTTACCCTTCTTTAATGTATAGGAATAAAACAGCAAGGCAACATTTTCAACACTATTTAATAAATTTCCAAACCTAGTTTATTTATGGCACCATCTGGACATACAGAGGAGTTTGTCATTTTATTACTAAAAATACTTTCAATTGTTTATTTTAAATAAAGATTGGGTTACCCTTAAAATTAGCCCCACTGACTAATTAATCTACATGTAGGTCCGTAGAGACTATTATATATTTATCGCTTATGTTCGCTTTTAACATTGAACCCGACCGTATATCGCATATCAAAGAACACCATACACGTCGTACTATTGATGATGTTTACAAATTATACAGAGTGTACCAAAATTGAAAGCAGAAAAAATACAGAATTTAATTCAAGTGGGATTACAATAGTAAAACTACAATTTGTGGGGAAAATAAATAGAAATCGCCGTGTAGGGTGCTCTGGTCAACAAGTATATAGTCGAGGTCAATGTTGGAGGCAAATATAAGCGATAAATCTAATTTGTCGAAGAGAACTGTGTGCGGTTCCTACACTTTTTCTTCTTCGACTAAAACGTTAAACCGAAAGTAGACTGTGTTTCAAGCGGAATTGCGTCACTTAGTTATAATATGAACGAACATTTCACTCTACCTTAAAAGAAACACACAGGCAACATTTTGTAAAGTCCTGTATCAAAAACTCACTGGGATATAGTACTAATATAAAAGTATGTGTATTTTGTAATTACTATTCAGACCGATCACAGTGGCTCAGTGGTAGAGCTCTCGCCTCTTGTCCGGGAGGTCGTGAGTTCGAGCACTGTGCTTTAAACGGTAACGTCAAACATAAGACGTTAAAATGGGTAGTGACTGCTCCTTCGGCAAGACCTAGGTATTTAGAAGTGACAATCAAGGGTCTTTCGGATACTACCTTAAAAGGGGAGGTACTGTGTCGCAGCAGGTGTGGCAAAGAAAAGAACCCGCACTGCTGAAATTCATGTCTTAAGCAAAGGCTTCAATTTGCAACCCTTCACCGGTAATCGGTACTTCTCAATTTGAGTGAAATATTCTCAATGTGACGAAAAACAAACAAATGTATAATCAATAATTTACCATTCACATAGGTACTTGCAGGGACTTTTGAAGAATGTTGCAACAGCTATTGAAGCAAGACTAGAATTGGGGAAACGAAATGAAGAAGAACAAAGGACACTAGCAGAAAGTCATCGAAAAAAGATCAGTGGTTTAAAGAGTAAATGTACCGAGGTATTCTTATTTTTTTCCCAAAAAAAATTACATAATGTGCAGATAATGAAAAAAGATCAATGCCATAAATCCCATACAGAATTCAAAATTAAGAATGTGACAAGGGAAAAGGAATCCTTGCGCAGCACAGTTAAGGTCAAAGTAAGGGGGCGTGTCCTAATATCTACACAGGATTGTGTGTCATGACAAAATATCGGAATACTTGCAGTACCCTGTACTTTAGAATAATTAATGTCTATTTAATGCACAGAAGTATAGTACTCCACAAAAACTTACATTAAACGGCTCTGTTGACGGTGAGCGTATTCTGACGCCGTCATATATAAACAAAACATTGATCGCGATCCACTTGTTATCATGACGTCATCGTTATCTAGTGTGACGCATTTCATGATCTAGAGGTGGCGGATCAACTGTTTTTGTCAACGAAAACATTAATTTAGATGTAAATGCAAATACGTTATTCAAAAGACTATCAATTTGAGCACAATGCCCACCATATGAATTCACTAAAATATTTTATATATATCCGCAGGAAAGCATTAATGCCTTATTTATTGATAAGGGGTCATGTGGGTGAGTCATGGATATCGATTCATTGCAAGGGCATTCCCTAAGTATATTACAATGTGTTGTTTAAACGCGAACCAAATAAATATTAAACTATTTGAAAAGCTTTACATTACTGGTGAAATCTTTGAAATATATTGCCTATTTCAAATCGAGATGCAGCTGACCGGTAAGAAATTAAATATATCATTTTCTAACAATTATACGTTAAAATCTGTAAAGGAATGCAACGTAATTCATAAACTACAGAGGTTTTTGAAAACATTTATGAATCGAAGTCAGGATTTCAATCCCATTATACCCTTGCAATATTGAAAAGTATTGATAACCTCAATACCGGTGGTCAGTTTGCAAAAACCACGTGATGCCGAATCACGTGATCAATCTAGATATGAAATATAATCGTCCTGAATATGTAGTTCCAGTCCATCATATCTTTACTAATTATCAATAAAGTTCGAAAATGATTTATCCATTCATATAAATGATGTGTTTTGAAACTAGGGTATAACTTAATTCGACAATAAGCATTCGTACTCTTATGCATTGATTGCCCAAGGAAGTGCAAATTTCCGTTTCGCCCAAGTCCGCGCCGGCACTTAACTGTGATGGACCCTTAATGGGCTATGGCTGCCGTAGATCGATTGGTATCAGTTCTTCCTCTGGATTGGTTGACTGCAGGCATTGGGATCAACAGCTGAAGCGTCAATTGCCAAACGAGACTGCTCCGACGAGACCGCAGCCCGACATCATGGCCCACTCCCCCGACAACACACTGTTTTGGATGAAACAACGTCGGGAGGCCGGCGTGCTGGAACATGGCGTTCTTATTTGGAAGCTTCGTTGAGTTTTTGCCCTCAGCATTATTTTCTACGAAACTTAAAGCTCATTTTATAAGACGAAGTCGATGCGTGCGGATTGATTAACTCCTATAATTTTCGTGTGACAAGCTTGGATGCTTGATTCGGAAAGGAAGTGATACGCGCTATGCTCGGAAAGCGATCCCGAAAAATTATTAGGAAGATATAGTACAAAAGGCCTCAAGGCAATTAGCTATGCTTCGTTACAATAAATAATAAAAAATAGTGGTATCTTTAATGTTATGTCTGATTAGTGTTTAAGAGTAAGTCGTTCTTATTCCTAATTTTGAAGACTCGATTATGCATGAAAAACATTGTTAGTCACATATTGATAAACCCAGCATTATTCTATATTTATATTAACTTTAATTTGATTTACTTCGGCAGTTTTTTAAAAGTAACGGTAAAAGTACATCAGCCTCGACAGCACCCCTTAGATTTTCTTGTAATTTCCACGTAAACGTACTTTATGTACTTAGCCTGACTATAGAAAACACAAAAAAACTCGTGCGCTGACCGTTTACGTTCATGTTTACATTTGCAAATTCTGTTTACGATATAACGAAAATTCATGTATACTCGTAAAAACTGTCAATCATTGCCCCAAAATTATACATCCAATGTGCTTCTAAGACTTGCATGATTCAACATCCTTTGCTACTCACCTGAGCACTATTTTGGTCTATCCCTTAGTTTAACACGTCCAACCGCAAAACGACAAAAATCGGCATATGATAATAAAAGATTAAAAAATTAAAAGATTTAGATTAAATTAAGATGTTATGAAAATTCTGTGAATGCAAAATAAAACGTATACATTTTTGCCGATAAAAATTGTGTTGTTGTTTTGTTTTCATTTTTAGGAAACATTAACACCCCCCCCCACCCTGAAATTCACAACGATATGTAACGAATTCATCAATATGTATCGTTCGAATAGAAATAAACGATCCACCTGAATGGTTTGTTTCACCACTCAATAGTAACAATCTTACAGAACTAGTCTTTGATAGAACTTTTTGCCAAAACCATTTCACCCCTTATTTCACAGAACAATTAACCACAATCTGAAATATAATGCAGTATAGCCCCCAATCGTAAGAATGAATATATAATACATGACCCACCAACTTATAATTAGTAATACACTTATATTTGCAGCAAATATCGATGTATGACTTCGCTTTTAATTAAAACTCAATTCTGATTGTTCATCTTGATCTTTTTAGCAACACTCACCATTATAAATACGGGCAATAATCTCACTTGCTTTTATGACTCCTAGAATTGACGTTAAGACTGCACTTTACAGTTATCGCTCGAAAAGCTATTCATTACATAAAGTGAAATACAATTTTCTGAATTAAATTATAAAAAATAAGAATGCTAATTTGACCTTAGTGTTATTGTTCCTCTGATTATATTAAGTCGAATCCCCCACGCAAGTTAGATTGTATATCCCCGTAAATCCTAGGTCAAAATAATTTCATTCCTTAAAGGGCATGTAAACACAGTTTTGATAAAATAAATGAATTCAAATTTATGATTGCCAATTTTTTGTTTTAAAATGCTTAATCAAGTATATTGCTAGGTGTCACAAAAATTTGAAAGTCAGTTGTTGAGTTACAAGTAAGCTACAGGGGCTCACTAAATCTTCCCTATGTAAACAAGCTCTGAGCCTTGTACGGTACCAATGCAGATTAGCAGATGACAAATTACAGCATTGCTCGCAGAAAATATCATTGTTTAAAACAATATCAGAATGTGAGAAGAAAAACACTAGACATCTGTTAAATTGTGTTTAGCATGAACTCTTAATTTGAAAAAAAATCGGCTGTTCTAAATGATAGCGTTTAAATATAGCAATAGTCCAATTATACTGTAAGTAAAATCATGCTCGGCTTGTTCTACATAACAAAATGAATGTAAGTACTGTATCTCACATGTATCTTAATAAATAGCTGTCCAAAATTGTTCCTGACCATAGAAATACCTTAGTCAAGCATGGTAAACATTAAAATTGGCAATCTAAAATTTGAATCATTTTTAGTTCAAAACGTTGTCCATCCCCTTTAAATTACAAAAAAGTACCTTGGGATGCCTTCGGCCATTTATGAACTAATTGTATTCATATCCCAGGTAACATTAATCTCTTATTTAATTTAACTATCATTACAATTTTGATGGCGTCCATTTCCTAGAAAGTAGCAATCTATTTTGATAAGTGATGTAACCATGGTGTATTTTAGGAGCCAAATGAAAACTATGTCAGAAGGATGCGTGAACTTTTAATTTCTTAATGCTTCTCCTCTTCCTGGAATCTTCCTTGCAAATTGAATATGAATCTGGATTTCAAGCACTTGCTGGCGATCCTTCTGATAGCCCTATTCTATCAACTTCTCAAGGAATGCCGATTCTTTTGGTAACAAATTCTTGTTATTATTGTTATCAAACGAATTAATTAAATCACCATAGCACTTTCCAGTTCCTGCAAGCCGTGACATGTATACTTTTATGCACTTACTCATATTCTTCATCGATCAGTTCTTTCTTTCTCTCGCATTCTCTACCTTAGAATCGCAATGATAGACCAGAATTGGGTCGCTGTAGAACAGCACAGACAACAATGGAGGTAGACCCAAACTGCTGCGACAAGCCAAGACAGCCACCAGCTGTGCCAAATAAACTGTGATCCAGAGATGCCTCTGAGATGGCAATTGCCCCAGCTACATATGCGAGGCCAATGATACTCATGATCACTCACCGGTCACGAGGATCTATCTCCTTTCCAATTATTTCCATTGCCGATAACACCAATTAGAAACTGTCTTATAGAAAGTCCATTGTCTGTGTAATTAATTTCCAAGAAATTTTTACTCGAAGGGTTTCGCTTCTCTAGTTACATGGGCGAGGCATATACGTATTACTCTGTCTGATTTCATCACTGACATCTTTTCTGGACGTAAATAGATGGGACATCCATAATGGAGTACGACCTTTTGATTTAATATTTCATCTTCCTAAAATTACTGTACCATGCTGAGCATTCTTGCAGTTTCTTCACCCCTGACGTGTCTGAATTGCCTTGTAGATTCTTTTTTCTGAAAACCATATATCCAAAGTGTTTGAATCGTTACACGTAGAATTTGTATGCATTGTTTGTTTTGGACTATAGATTGCGTGAATACATTTTACTCCGATCTCCATATTTATCCCATCAAAAAATAATAATAGTATAGTCTCGAAAATCTAAACTTTACTAAAAAACTAACCTACCCTTTTGAGTCATAAATTATTGTTTAATGCGCTTCATACCAGATCGTATACCGTCTGTTTCATCTAATTAAATAATGACCCTGTTGAATCATGTTTTCCTAATCAAGATCTAGGTTCTTATATCGATTGTAGGCGGTTTGAACTGATATTTACGCAAGCACTAATGTGTTAGACTGTCATTCTACTAGATTTCGAGACGGTAACCCCGTTTACTTTTTTTTCGCCACTACGTTGGCTCACGGCGGTGACCGTCAGAAGAGGATGCTTACCTCCTCCATGGCACCTGATCGCCTCCGCCCTTAAATTTCGGAGTCCGTGTTTGCCCTACACTCGTTAATGTGTATGGTTTTTGGACTATGATTACGTTTAATATTCTTTTGTTGCTTCGCATTTTATCCCGCATTTAAGGTGGCCAATGAAAAATTCGCTCAAAAAATGAATCAAAA
>CAJDSM010001785.1:0-16319 GCA_903981925.1 Ostrea lurida
CCGGTAATATCCAACAGTGACATAATTATACTGAATTGTTCTTAAATTACGGGCATAAACGTTAACACAGTTTGTCTTCAAATGTGATGGGATAATTAAGAATAGCGTTGCTAATTAGGTTTACATCGAAATTCATTCATCAATTTTGATTATTCACTTCATTAGTATTTCTTCAATAAATCTCAAACATGGAATTGCACCGACACTAGTTTATGGTCTCTCACTACAGCAGCGTACACCAACAATACAGGTTTGGGCGAGTTTCTGCATTTATATCATACATATGCTTGCCAATGTTTACAATGAAAGTACGTATCTCCTTATTGTTGATAGAAGAAGACCACGTTTAATTATTTTTTTGTTTTTACGTATCTATCGTATTCGTTCTTTCATGGAATTCCTATACGTTAGTCCCGCAGCGGTTGAGGATCCTCTTAGTACATGTACCAGTGCTTGTGCAAGAAGTTGACTAAATGGGGCGTTGTCCCTTTCGAACAGAGCCCCCTGCCACAGCAGGTGTGGCACGATAGGAATCCCTCCTGCTGACATAGCCTATAAATTGTTGCAAGCTTCGCCGGCAATGGTGATCTTTTCCACTTAAGTGAAGACTTCTTCGAGCGGGCGTTAAACAATATACAATCTAGTACAATTAATCCAATGGATGTTCAAGTGTCAGTAAAAAGGTTTCCGAGAAAGATAGCAAACATGTATACCATCTATTCTTTTTAATTGTCATGCGCGCTTTACGCCGGTCAAAGCATTCTTATCTTGTTCTTTCTTTCCATAATATGCAACTAAGAAACTTGATAGTTCGCTTATCAAGCAATCAGTGCTTGCACATCTGTTTCAACGACCCGCCTGTTTTGCTTTACTATTGATTTACTGGTTGCATAATTTTTATGGGGTGAAACCCCCCCTCCAAAAAAAACCCAAAAAATCTGGGCCATGAAAGGATTAACCAAGGTTTAACAGAGTGGGTGTTCCTTCCAGCAAATTGTGAGAAAATTCTGTCCATGCTTTCCTTTGGTTTGTTTTTGTTGACAATGGTTTCCACTACCAGACGACTGGTCTTATGAATTAATAAACTGAAATAGTCACGTCCTTTCGAACCCAATAACATACACACTGGGTAATGATTTGTCGTAAATTTAAACATATCTTTTATATCCGAAAATTACCAGAACTTTCACATTCACAACATCAAAACATATACTTTTCAAACTTTACACGACCAATTCCGCCGATGATTTAAGAAAGACTTTTTAAACATATATAGACAGTTGCTTTCACAAATGGAAAAAATGAAATATAATCAGATATTCCATATCTAGTGATCAGCCATTCTTGAAATTAACTTTGTCAAATCCACTCTGACTTATAACACGAAGTTACTCTTAGGTGATATCAAAATTAAAGCTATGCTGGAGTTCCTCAGTTCACAATATCTTGTAGTAATTTGGCGATCAGGTTCTTCCAACAGTCTGTTTGGAAATTCCCATGGGCAACAAATTGTGCTTTTTGTTAGTGCCCTGTTTTTATATTCTTACGAGGGCAGTAATTCATCTAAAGCTTCTTACATGAAAGAAGAAAATATCTAAGCGACAATTTGATATATTGACGACGTTTTTTCTATAATAATAATGATTTTTCATTCATATGTCAATTCAATATTCCCAGGAATAGAAATAAAGATCACTAAGAGTCCCTTCCATGTCTGTTCGTACTTGGGATATTTTATTGAACATAGACAATTAACGCAAACTAACAACTCAACTTTATGACAAACGGGACGATTTAGCTTCTCCATGTCAACTTCCCATAAATCAGTAGTAATATTCCATCATCACTGTATATGGTGTGCATGTTCTCAATGTTTTTTCATACGCAAAGCTTGTTTCTACGTATGATCAGGGTTTTTTTTAATCGAGGCAGGCTACTTACAAACAAGTTGTTGTTGCAGGGATTTCAACAGTCACGTTTAAAGGCAGCGTTTGCAATATCTATGGTCGTTATAAGATTTAGTTTGCCAGTATGGCCTTGCATTGGTCAGTATGCTGTCTGATGTGTTATAGCATTGTTAAGCCGTGTTTCATACACTGATTTGCTACGGAATTACTCCGTGTTAACCTGAATCAAGACAAGTGGGCTACAGCGGGGTGTGAGGTCAACAGGGGATGCTTATCCTCTTAGGCACCTGAATCCACCTCTGTGTGTCTAGGGGTCCATGTTGCCCACTTTGTTGTGTATTCTATTTGGACTTACGAGATTGACACTGTTCATTATCTTTGCTTTTTACAATCCATACATTTCAAACTTAATCTTTCTACTAGCCATGTATTCTTTGGGAGACTACAAATGATATCAATGGGATTTTAAGTGGTGGGCGGACATTCTGGTTTGTTTCATTTAATTGAACAAAAAGGTCCGAGTGGTTATTTGAGCAATACCCTGTCACCTTTCAACAACGACTTTCCAGCTCTTACGGAGCGCCAATGGGACTCTTGTGATTATTGTTCTCAATTGAATTTTGTTGTGGACAAAAATGAATTTTTGTAACAACAAAAATGTCCAATTTAGACGTTAATTGTAACCATTGTCGGCCTCTGCTGCCTCTCTGATTGCGGATTTCAGTTGTAAACCTTGTATTGTTTTTCTGCAAAGAAGCTCATCGAGGATGATTGTTCTACGGTAGCGTCCATTTGCTTGCCCGAGCGGGAGGTCGTCTGAACACGCCCTTTTGGAGATGTATTGTCCAAATGTTTGTGATGACGTAAATATTCCAATCTGGCTTATCGATTTAGTAGTTTTTCCGATGACCGGCGCCGAGGTTGTAAATTTTCAATCATGTAGTAAAGCGCGAGCAATTGTCTTCCATTCTTTCAGGGTTATCGACATAGAGTTTCAAGTGTCAACAGTTTAGCACGAGTAACACCATGTATGGGTTTATATATCAGGCCAATATACAGTGGGGAAGTTTGAATGAAAACAATCATTTTTCATACCGGTATTTAGAAAACAATATGTGTTGCATCTGTCCGGTATATATCGCTTTTCCTTGTCGCCACCCTGGATAGCTCAGTGGAGTATATTCAGTCTCGGTGAGTAGTGTCAGGGTCCTAGTCATCATTCATAATCATTAAGATGCACTTGGAGTACATGGAAAATAAGAATGTTATTTTTTTTCCATCTCTTATTAGAAAATGCTGATAGTTTATATACTATTTTGGCCGGGACAACTGCAATCGATGGAGACCCCCCCCCCCCAACTCGCAGACATTCAACAATAGAAGCCTATTTGCAGAATAATTCCAGTAGAAAAGCTGTTAGGCTAATTTACCGGCTAAGAGTTGTTACTACGGTAGCGTTCATTTGCTTGCCGGCGGAAGTCGTATGAAACGCCCTTATGGAGATGTTTGTCACAAATGGTTTGGTGATGACGTCGTATTCATGGCTTATCGTGCAAGGAAAACGTTTAGCTAGTTTCCGATGACCCGGCGCCGGGTTGATAACATTTTAACAAATATTTAGTAACGCAGCATTGGTTTAACTGTCCATATCTTTCAGGGTTATAGAACATAAGAGTTTCACGTGTCAATTAGCACGAGTTATAGACACATGTAATGGGGTTTTATATATCAAGCCAAGATAATATCCAGTGGGGAGTTTATGATATATCACAGTTTTTCTACCCGGAGATTTGCCTACTTCAGGATTTTTGAACTGTTTTAGGTGTCTTTTAAGTTCGGGGGTTGTGACAGACGTTACTGAGGCGTTATTCTCCTCTCATCCCACAACCACCTGGTAGTGGGCCCTCGGTCACCTGGCATTTTTGGCAAGATTATTTCTCAGAGTACTATTATACGAATTTCAATGGTTTTGTACGTTAATCTTGAAATGTTGTCTGAGAGATGCCAAATTCAAAACGATATAAGATTTTGAAAACACATCTATTAGTCTCAATTTTTGATATTTTGTAAACAACTACAGATGAATGTGTGTGCATGTATGTATGTGTTGATTGTATTGTTTTGTCTATATATTGATTAAAAACAATTCCTACCGGTATTTAAAGAAACAATATGTGTTGGTCTGTCGGTATATCGCTTTGTCTTTGTCGACACCATCTGGATAGCTCAGTGAGTTATTTCAGCTCTCGGTGGAGTAGTGATCAGGGTCCTGTCATCATCATATATTAAGATGCAACTTGGAGTACATGGCATAAGAATGTTTTTTTTTTATCCACTCTTTTTAGAAAAATGCTGATGTTATTGATACATTTGGGCCCGGGACAACTGCATAGCTGTGACGAGCCCCCCCCCCAAATAGGCAGACGTTCAAGTAGAAGCTGTTAGGCTAATATACGGCTTAAGAAGTATTCTTCTACGTTCATGTCTATAATATTAGAATGGATCTTCAAATTCAAAAGTAGTTATTGTTCGTGAAAATAATAAATTGGCCACTCGCATCAATATCGTCAACAATAATCTTTTTTAAACTTATATCTAATCACTACATCGTTTACAATGTTCATAAACTCCCTGAAATATCCTCAGAAATCAACAAGTCACGTATAGGGAGATCTTTTTTTCACCTCAGGTTTTTTTGTTTAAAAATGATATTCGGAAAACATTAAAAATGATAGCATGTTTCAGTATTTAAAAAAAAAAATTAAAAGCTCTCTTTAGGAGGCAACATTGAATATTATAATGTTCGTGATAAGAAGTACCATATTTTATCCACACGTTTACTTATATCGCTCATAAAATAATTCTAATTAAATGTATTACACTATGTTTTCCTACTTTTGAAATCAATCCTTTTCTGGTTTCAATTTCTTTTATATTCGAAATAAGAAGTTGATTTTCTGACACGCCTTCTTTGGTTCTTTGGAAAATTATTATTTAATATCAACAAACACCTATTTTATTCAGACGATGTTATGTGAAACAATTGTATGAGCGTTCTTGCAAAAAAGTCCCTAATTTTTATCACACAATGTTTCGTTAAAGAAGTCTTTTCAAATGAACAAGAGACCAGTGGGGCCCGGGTTAGAAATAGGTTCCGCATCCACTTGCGTGTTGTAAGAGGCGATCTGAATGGGGCGGTCATTCGGAATTTGGATTATGATTGTTGAAAAATAGTTTAACTTCGCCTTTTGTAATGAGACCGGAAAACAACTCCGTGTACAGGCAGGGTGTGACCGATAAAACCCTTCTTTGCTCAAGGCCCGAGTGCGGGCATAGAATGAATTTTGCAGCTCTTCACCGGCAATAGGTGACGTCCCATGTGAGCTGAAATCATTCTGAGTGGGAACGTAAAACAGTAAATATCAATCAAATCAAAAACTATTGGCCCATGATAACATGTACCAAACCTCGCACCTCTGGATCATGAATTCCAATTTCGGTAAAGTCTTCTACTCCACGACTTGCTATCAGTTTTTCTTCCAAATGCATCGTGAGGTGTTGATTTAAGTTTAGATTTTATAATAAGTTTTTCCCCCTGCTTATATGGGGTGAGTCCTTGAAATTAACAATATTTATGTCCCCGGCCTTAAAGTCTTCAATAATTTTGCTTTATTCGCGTTAATTTTAAAATAGATATTACTGAATGTGTATTGGTAAAAATTGTGTAAAATGGTTAAGACTGATGGAACAAACGATGGATTGCAGACCAATGCTGGTGAATTAAAAATTTAAGTTCGTTCATTGCATGTGTCGGAATTTGGGAATTTTAAATAGACACGATTTGGAGCATACTAAAATTTCAATCCCCCTTTTAATCGTTTAAATAGGTGAATGAATATTAATTAATTACTAATGAAATTAAAGTTTCATTATATTATCATCTCACAGATTTAAAAGAATTATTTGGGGCACAAAGTTTTTATCAATTTTGGATTTGGTTAGAATAATTTAAAATAGCTGAAAATTATTAAAATATAAATGTCATATGATAAAAATTGATGTTTGGGTCAGCAACAGTGTAACTATTGTGCTTTAGACACTCACTTTTGGTAAAGCAAAAACCCTTCATTTAAAAAAAAATCTTTTGCTTTGAACATCCTTTGGTGGACAGGGTTGTATTACACTTTAAAAAAAAAACATATATATATATCATTATTATTTTTATTATATAGTATTACATGTTGTGAGGGTGGTTGTGTAAAATATGTGTGTATACTGATGTTATGTATCGGTATATTCTTTCGTATTACATGCGTGACATGTATATACTGTTTGGTAGCATTCTATAATCTTCTGTGTCTGGCCTTTGGGGCCACAAACTGCTAATTGTGTGGGCCAAAAGAATTTTTTGGTTTGCCCTTTGGGCAACAACTGCTATTTGTGGCAGATTTTTTGTGTTTGATTTTTGTGTTGCCCTTTTTGGCCAGGACCAACATGCTTATTTTGTAGGCACAGAAATTACTTGCTTTGCCTTTTTTGGCAACACTGCCTTATTTGTGCAGAAATTTTTGTTGGTTGATTTTTTGTGTTACCTTCTCTTCTACTTGTTGGCAAACAACTGCTATCATTTTGTGGCATGATTTGCCGATCGGTTGTGGCTTGATCATATTTGAATGAGTGTGCTTGGCAACACACGTGCTATTATATGGCAAGAATTTCTTGTGTATTGCTTGATGCCAAAGACATACCTGCTATTTTGTGGCTCAAGATTTTTAATGTGTGCTGTATTGGCAACGACTGCTAATTAGTAGGCAAGAATTTCATGTGTTGACCTTTTTGGCACACATCTGCTAAATTATATGACCGCAGAATTTTTTGTATTAAGCAAATCTTGGTCCCGCTTTTGTGGCCGGGTTTTGATTTCAAAATACATGAATAATATTTGCCCAGTTTGTTAACTTTTGGTTAGTTGTATATAACATTTCAATTTAAAATTCCCATACTCATTGTAAATTATGGACAGTATGTGATCCGCAAGTTGGCCCGGAATTATTGGCTCATATCATAGTAGAGCCATATCACTTGTGGATATACACTTGTCCATTCCCAAGGTCCTTCGGTCAGTATGTTTTCTACCTCCACTTTTTCGATATCAGCCAAAGCTTATGGAAAAGCTCGCCATGATGTTTGTAGCTTTTTATTATGATTCATAAAGCCAATGAACATTTACCCAAATTCCTATAATACCTTGTATGATCTGCAATTAAGGTCATTTAGTATTTTCTGAAGATCAAGTTGTCTGACTGTCCCATAGAAAACTGGCGGAAACTGCCGTTTTGTTTTGAGTGAGAATTCATTTGGAGATAATTTGTCAGAGATGTGACTTCAAACATTATACAGCGTATTGTTTGTATACTTACCAAATTCCGGCGTGCTCCGTGACCCCATTTTAACAGTTTTAAATCTGAAATAATTTTTAGATATACAGGAATATATTGGAAATTTTTTATTAGAATTAGTTGAATTTATGGTTAAAATATATCTACCAAATTTGGTTATGATCTGGCGTTAAATAAAATAGTTATGACAAAAGTCTACGTATTTTTTGAACGGCCTTCGTAAGTATAGATCTTGGCTCCCCAGTGCAGGGAAAATCCCAACGAATTGTCCCAGCAATACAAAATTTAATGAAAATTGTCTTCTGCTCAACAGTCCCACTGTCAGTACTTCCATCCAATTACAGAAAAAAAAAGAAACTTGGGGCCTTTAATCTGTGATAAAACTTCTTCCCTCATGTTTTATTTCAATCTTACGATAAAACTTACGATTTACACTTACGATCAATTTTTACACTTAAGAGAGCCTCCGAGCTCTCGTAAAGTTACGACAAATTTTACACTTACGAATCTCTTAAGATTTTTTGTGAAATCAAGGAAAATCGTAAGAATACACTTACGAGGAAAACCGATCGTAAGATTTTTTGTGAAAAGGGCTACTGCTTTGTTGAATTTCATAGCCAGAGAATATGTCTGTCTTGGATCTTCCTGCAGACGTCGCAATCGCATTTTTGGGTTTCAATGAATTGAAAAAGGATGCGATGATTAGATAACCTGTACAACTTAGTTTAGAGATTAAAGCTTTCATCAAAAAAGATTAGCAGTAAGCTTGCCGAAAAACTTGTACAGGAAAGTATTTTTGAAGCAGGAGAAATAATTGAATCAGTCAAATCGACAGAATTAAATATCAGTAAGAACTAGTACTAATTGTAACGGGGACCGTTACGGATGTTCCAACACATCCGCCCATTCGTAAGTGGTGTATTTTTGTTTATAATGCAAGCGACTTTTACATACGCAATCTGTACATGAGACAACCACTTTCTATCGTTCAGTAAAAGAATGGGACAAAGAGAGCCCGAAATAATGTAATTATGAAATTGCCACGTGCATAGTATCACGCATGCGCCACATTTTTCCACAATAATGAAGTCTTCCTTGTATGATTTTTGTAGCATCAATACTATGACCAAATTTCATTCCAAAAAGCTCAATTTGAAGAGAGAGATATGCACATACGAATATCATCCAATAGATTTCAGCGGCACGTGCGAGCATGCGCGGGATAATGATTTTGACATCAGCCAATTAACAAAGAGTCCAATACATATCTGAAATATACATCTTCAAAAACTATTCATTTAAATGAGAAAGATCTCGTAGAGTAGTAATAAATTTAGACATCAGCAATTACAATGCACGCGCATTCAGGCGACGCGAATTTGATAAGTGATAATTTTCATACAGCCGATTCTTTGAGACACTCCATGTCATAAAACCTACAGTAAAATTTGAATTGATTTAATCTTTATTCGAAGTTATGGCACATTTTATTATCGAGAAATGACGAAAGTATGCACGTGCCACACATGCGCACGTGCAGTTCCAGAGATAGAGTATTACCTTTTGATATCAATTCAAAGACGTTTCAAGTGATAATACTACCAGTACTTAAATTTATATTGTTTGGATCAATTTTTAAAGAAGAGTTACGGGTCAATTTCAAAATCGTCAGATCAAAGATTTCAGCACACGGCGGCATGCGCTGTGAAAATGGTAATGTTTGACTAATAACCTGCTTTAAGACCACCAAAGCTGTAGCTCAGCAAAATATCAATTTAAATGATTTCAACAAGAAATCAAAAACGTTTATTGGTGTTCTAACTTCGAAGAATTTGGAAGCCTTAAGAAGACCTGATGCACGTGCATGCGCATCGCGCGTCTTGTAATTGTTTATTAACATCACTATGGTAAGAACTTTATCTTCGTCTACCTATGCTGTGAATATCATTCATTATCTTAATTTATACTAAAGGTACGGCGATTTTGTATTGTATCCCAATCAATAATGCAGCACACGTGCATCGCACGTGCATAATTCGAATTTTTGATCATACCAATCCAATGTAGGGTCTCGAAGTTCTACCTACCTTGTGAATATCAAATGATTCCATTGAAGAATAAAAAAGTTAGGACTGATTCCGAAAGTTTAGGAAGCCAAAAATGCAATGCACATGCATGGTGCATGCCAGCGTGACAGTTGCATTTTGGCTTCCTAAACAAATGACAGTATCGGTTCGAACACACCTTTCAATGATGATATACTATCATCCTAAAAGGGTTTCATACGATCCAGTGTTACAGTTCTGAGACACTTCGAGACAAAAAGTACACGGAGAATAATAATAAGAATAATAAATAATTAACTAGAACGCTTGTTTCGCGACAGACAAAAAGGTCTTTCCGTCCTGAATGAATTCGAAGATATAAGTGTTAAAAATCTTCAAGTATAGCCGGCAAAGTAAAATCTTCGCAATTTCTAAATGAACATATATTAATAGCTGACTCTTACACGAAACTTACATACAAAAAATCTTTTAAAAGCTGAAGACATTGAGAATTTACATAAGCGAAAGTAGACCTTATACTAAAATAGTAAACTGTCGCTGAAGTAACAGCTTTGTATCTCTTAACATCCTCAGATATAGGTTTATCATCACTAAAAAAAAAAAAATTTGTTACATCTATAATGTCTAAAGAAAACGCCCGATACAATTTAAAACCGGAAGTCCGAATATCATTCGGACGAAAGTGAATTTTTCAATAAACCGGCATTTAATGAAATACATCATATAAAGAACAATTCGCAATGCAAAAAATCATCAAGATCTATGAAGGCGTTTTCTAGTAATCGTGTTTCCGGGTACAAAAATGATTAGCAAGTTGAAAGTAGCATGAGAACTAGGTAAACCGCGTGACCCGATACATTTTTTTTTTTTAAAATATATTCTGTAGTTCAGTGATCAATGCTATTTTAAACACGTTAGCTTTCCCCACAAGAGAAAATATTTAAAAAATATAAAAAAATTAAAAAAATTAATTTTTTTGAATAAACGAAAGTAACCTTTATTTTCGAACAGGAAGTGTTGCACAAAATTTCATGCGTAAAAAACCTATCAACATTCCTACAGACATTCGGTCATCCTCTTGAAAATTTCAATTTTCCAACCTGCAAAACAATCTATGAAAAACTCGTGGCAATGGCGAAAAAAACCCGGAAGTTTGATATTCTCCGAACCGGAAGTGGAAATTTTCAAAAAACGAAATTTTATTAGAGTACTTCTTATGACAAAGAACAGACTTACATGCTAAAAATCTGATAAATCGATGCGAGGCGTTTTTGAGTAATTGTATTTTAAAAAAGGGAAAATAAATAATAATAAAAAGAACAATACAATCACTATAGGGTCTCTCCGTTGTAGAACGAAGACCCTTAATCAAGAAACAGATGTAAAAAACAATATGTTCCAAACTTTGTTTGGGGAACATAATTAGAAAACTTAACTTTAGAAAGAGAAACGGAGAAAATGCAAATTGAGAAAACGAAATTGAAAGATCAGTGAGAAAACGAAAGAGACGAGTAAGAAATGAGAATGATAGAGCGGATTGTAAGGTAAGATTAGTTCCAAAATTTCAAGAATTTGTGGATATATATTTTCCTGAATTTGAGAAAGAAATAGAACATTTAAAAGGGTCACGACATTTTGGTTAAAATGTATATTGATTTACAAAGCCGTTGATGTACACTTTGCATTGGTCATAACTGAAATACTTTAGTTTAAATTATGCAAGATCAAGGCCTCTTGCCTGAAGCGTACATACAATAGTTCGGAAAGTGCCCAAAAATTACAATCAAATACATGTTTAATTTGCAAGAGAAATGAAGGACCTTAAATGCTTTGTTCTAAGCTTTTTTGCCAAGAAAATCCTTTATACTTCATTGGATATTAATTTTTCCATTATCTATAATTACCTCGCCTTAGAAGATGTGGGTTAGCTATTTATATGATCCACACTATAAACTAAGGGTTTTGTTTTTCCAGTGTCGGCAGTTAACATAAACCATATTTGATTATTATCTTTATTTGATTAAATGAGATTTGTGACTTTTATATCAAACTGTAATATTAGTGTGGTGTACGATACGGAGAATTTTTAACACTGTTAGAATACAAAACAAGAGTTGGACAAACACAGACCCTGGACATACCAATGGTGGAATCAAGTGCCCAGGAGGAGTAAGTACCTCCTGTCGACCGGTCACACCCAACGTGAGCCCATAGTCTTCATTAGGTAAATGGAGTAATCCGTAGTCAAATCAGTGTATGATAAAGGTCTTAAGAATTGCAAGTAAGCATGTCAGGCAGCATTTGACCCAATGATAGGCCATAATGGCATACTACTTGAATCGTGATAGAATTTGCGAAATGCTGCATTTAAACGTGACTGTAGAAACATCTGCAACAACAACAACTTATTTGTAAGTAGCCTGCCTCGAGTCAAAAACTGATCACACGCAGAACAAACTTTTGTGTATCGAATTAGTAGAGAATGTCGACTTATTTTTCAACTTGAGAGACATACACAGGTGATGATGGATTATTGCTACAAAAGTTAGCCGTTAATGTCTATGTTCAATAAAATATCCAAGTACGAAGCAAATATGGAAGACACTGTGGTACTAGACATAAGTATCCTTTATTTCTGGTAGATCAAACGTCGTACATATATCGAAATGTCGAATAAAGGCCACCGCTAGAGATTTGTTCTAATTACGTAGAAGCTATCGAATGCTGCCTCAGAAGAATATGTTTTAAAAAACAGGTCATTTAAGAAAGGATCACAATTCGTGCCCATAGAAATTCGTAAGGCTTATTAATTGCAACTGTATTTTAAACGAAATGGCATTAGTTTCATATATTTGGTAACTGTACTTATGCTCACACTACAATTGTCTTCTCAAGAACTGCTGGACCAGAAGAAACAATATTTTTCTAAAAGCTTTCTGATATAGATTTGATCCAAATTTGATCAGATCCTACCCACCCCCACCCATCCACTCACCGCGGGGGTAGGGTGAGGCCACAATAAGGTATCAACATTTTGCATAAAATGTTCTTCTCAAGAACCACTGGGTCAATGTTTAGGAAACGAGGTACAAACCATCCTTAGGTGAAGGGGATTCAAATGAGTTGGTTCAAATGAAGGACCAGGTCTCCATCAAAGGGGAGATAATCACGACATTGCAAAAATAATTTGACAAGTCAATATTTTTTGAACTATTTTAAATACAGTTTTTTTTATGGGGAATTAGATTTTTTATAGCAAACTTTTTCATTTTTTAAAATGATATGTGATCTTTTGACCTTTGGCTTTACCAAAACAGCAAGGTGGTGTTGGTCATAATTATAGGTGTGTGGGGCATACCTGTATTATAGGAATTCATTTTCAGTTATATTTTTATCCTTTTGGCAACAACACGGGGTGAAAATTTTCACAGGAATAAAGATTGATGAAAATTCCTTTTAAAATCACCACTGCTGAGCCAGGGCCATAGGTCACTCAGGTGAGCGATGTGGCCCATGGACCTCTTGTTTGCTTATGAATTCAGTCATAAGTATGATGAAAGATGGCAACAGCCTAAACACAACATCTTCAACTGTTTATTTTTTAGGATGTTTAAAAGATTTCTTTTTGAAAAACGGAAAAAATACATTTTTGTCCTAACCCTTCCATTATATACAAACCATTTGTATTAAAAAGGTAAAGCAAAATGCATAGTAGATGAAGACAATGAAAACAAAATTGTATTCAGTTTACTATTATTTTATGTTGAGGAAAAGGATGAAATAAATATCAGGAAATCGCCTTTTTATCATATCAGGCAGGAAAACCCACTGGAATATCTGTAATTGAGTAGCACATATGTTAACAAATAATATTCAAACCAAAAATTGAATATTAAACGTTTAAAAACGAACACCTATTTTTTCCTCCAAAACCTTGTAATAAAATATCCCTTAACAAGAGTTACCCTTCTTGAATGTATAGGATCACAATTTAATAAATTTCCAAAATTAGTTTTGGACATTTTAGAAATAACTGAGGAGTTTGACATTTTATTACTAAAAATACTTTCAACTGTTTGTTTTGAATAGAGCTTGAGATATTCATAAAATTAGCCCCACTGACTCTGTTACCAATTAAATGATTGATTGATTATTTGTTGTTTTTCGTCCCGTCGAGAATATTTCACTCATACTGAGACGTCACCATTGCCGGTGAAGGGCTGCAAATTTAGACCTATGATTAGCACTCATGGCTTTTAGCAGTGAGGGTTCTTTTGAGTGTCAACATCCTGCGACACGGGACGTCCGTTTTTAAGGTCATATCCGAAAGACCCGTGATTCCGGGCGTGATTCTCACTTCTAAATGCCGAGCTCTTGGCGAAGGAGCAATCACGACCTATTTTCACGTCTTAGGTTTGACGCAGCCGGGTGCCGAGCACGGGGCTCGAACGCACGACCTCCCGATCACGAGGCGAGAGCTCTACCACTGAGCCACCGTGACCGGTTGTTACCAATTAAAAACAATTCAGACTTGAATTTGGGTCAGTACATATATGAACATTTCAGTGTTATGGATATTTACATTTTAAATAGTATATCTATCTTACAGAGACATTTTTCTTGTCTCTGATGGGATTTGAATCCGGGGCCTCTTGCATGATAGACCAGTGCTTAACCGATCGAGCTAAAAGGTTAACCTACTCGCTTGAGCTAGTGGGAAGGCCTCATCTCGCACTAGGCCTACCACACCCATTGCAAGTACATCCGTTTCATACTCCTTCACATTAATCTTGAATTAGGGTCTATATAAACTTTGAATACGTACCTGAAGCATACGAATGGTCAACAGAAAACGGTTTGATGAACCAGCATGAGATTTGTAGCGAGTTGACTTCATTATTGACTATTCTTCGACGAGCACTTTTTCAATGTTTGGTTTTGTTCAATGTTGATATTCGGCATTACATTTCGGCCATCGAAGGTGTTGACTACTTCTTCTCAATCTTATACAGTCAAATTGTGCGGTTCCTATACCTTTTCTTCCTCGACTAAAACGTTAAACCGAAAGTAGACCGTGTTTCAAGCGGAAACACGTCACTTAGTTGTAATATGGACGAACGTTTCATACTACCTCAACTTAATTCATTATTTTGATATTGTTCTGCAAAACTATTGCGCCATTTCAGTTAAACTTGATACAAACCATCCTTGGGAAAAAGACCTTTCAAGTTTGTTCAGGATCTACATGTATTCCCTCTTGCAAGGGGAGATAATTAGCAATATATTAATCCTCAAGTTGAGGATTCAGCATAAAGTTTTTAATTCATGTCATCATGGAAATTATAAAGACAATCTAATGACAGACATGTTTTCCCCATAGATATATGCCTTTCATGTGTAGCATAGAACAGGTGAATTTGCTGTATTTATTTGAATCTATTAACGTTTCGTTGAAGACACTTTATCTCCCAAGGGTACGCAAAAGGTTAAATTCATTACATACACGTAACACGAGAACTCGCACGTAACCTCGCATAAACAAAGCTAATCATATTCCTAAAAAAAAATAATCAATTTTGACATTAACTCTTATTAATTATTGCGATGTTAAACGATGAGGAGGAAGTGGGTCTCTATGGCATATCATATACAGTAGCAAAATTTTCTTCTGGTCTCCATTCAAACCCCGGGGGATTTTCAAGACGTATAAATGGCACCAGACAGAAGTAATCATCGTTAATGTGCATATTATCTGCTACATAAATACGCCTCATCCAGTGACATATGTGGGCTTAAGGTCACTGGTATCGGTTTTCCCAATAATTTGCTCTCTCTCATCCAAGCGTATTTTAGGTTCCGAAAACAATCGTATATTAAGCTTAAGTCCCAAGGAATCTGTCATGTACATGAACAGAAGAACAACACACTAACCATGGTTTGGTATTTCAAAAACTTAATATTGTTAGTATGAAGAATATTTAAAATCTTGAAACATTACAGATATGAAATATCTTTAACGAGGAAGAATTTAATTTGCGTGCGCATAACATTGGTGTTATTAACATTTTACCCGTAACGTTCACGTGTTAGAAATATGACGCGAACTAATACTGTCGTAGCAACAAAATGGAAATTGAACAGCCAAACGTAAATTGTGAGGTCATTCCTAAAAAATGTCATATAGCGGGACTAAACAGCAACTTTGTATTTACAATATAAATGTCTAATGAATCAGTCTTTAAATGCAAAAATGAACACTTTTTGACGGCCCATACAATAAACATGGAGTTTCCACCTTTCGATTTTTATGCGCATAGACGGTAAATATTGCAGTATGTCGATGCATACAATGGATATACCAAGAATTTTCACAAAATTATGGGAGAAGAGTGGTTAGAATAAAACGAGATACAACTCATATGCAAAATATAATCTACGTGGGGATCACTTTGACCGTTTGATAAACCAAGAGCCAGGAGACCACCTCGGGGGGGGGGGGGGGGGGGGGTCATATATTTTATGGGTCGCAAAACCCACCCTTTTCATATATTTTAGATCTGAGAATTGTATACCTTTTCCTATAATTTTTCGTTCAAATGATGACCTGTTCCATATGACAGTCAAGGTAATTGCTGCCGATAAAACAATACGGGATAAACAAAGTAGTTCCTTTCTATCAACGCCATCAACTGGGTCTGTCATAACATCTAATTAAACCGGATTAACTATGTTTACTTGTGTAAGATTTATCAGTTGCAGGTTAGAAGGCTATTCATATAATTAATTGAGCCTATTCCAGCGGCACGTCCCTATATATTAGTACACAGGAAGTGGCCCCGCCCCCCCCCCCCCCCCGGGGAGAGACAGCACACCGCAGGGTAATTTAGTGCTATTTTTATCTAAAAACGTCACATGTTAAAAATATCCTAGTGTTAAGAAAAGGGAAC
>CAJDSM010001786.1:0-14181 GCA_903981925.1 Ostrea lurida
TTAATTCTGAACCCACTATCACACCTGAAAACGATGTATGTTCCTTGAAATATCCACAAAGTATGGAAATTCCTCAAAGTATGGAAATTCCTCAAAGTATGGAGTTCCTCATAGTATGGAGTTCCTCAAAGTATGGAAAATTTTCAAAGTAAGGAATTCCTCAAAATATGGAAATTCCTTAAAGTTGTCATATTAAGTGTCACTATACACGTATGTATGAGATTCTGCAGTTGGATTCTTACAAAACTGAAAAAGATGTGGAAAATGATATACAAACTGTACCCAAATAAAACCACCCTAGCAGCTGGATATTTACACGAGTTCACTTGATTACCAAGGCCATGTAGGCCGTAAACATTACATTAAGTCTGATTCAACGACAGATTAAAAGATCCAACATTAATTTGTAGAAAACAGCAACTACTTAATGCAACCTACACATGCAAATCACCAATATAAGAATTGCACAATGGCATGTTCCGACATAAAAATAAAATGTGACACAATGATGATAAATTTCCAAGAAATTATTCCCTGTGATGAGGTGGATATATGTTAGGATAAAAAATATATGGAGAATTTTTAGCCTGCAGCATTTTTTCTTTCTTTTGAAAATCGAAGTTCTCAGGTCATGGCTGTAAGTAATTTTTCAACTTGCGTGTTCAAACTACAGAATATGAGAATGTAATATGTATAAAAAAAATCTTGATTATGTAAGGAATTATGTATATTGTTAGTTGTTAGTGAAATATATTAAAAAAGAAACTAATGTAGGTATTGATTATTATATCTTGCACCTTCTGCTCTCCGTACCAGCAAACACCCAGATCTTCTGGAGAATATCCAAAATATGTAAGGCGATAAATCTACACGTTATTCATAGGAGAGATAAAATGTAAATAAAGGTGACTCAAGGTATTGCTTTAGCTAAACATTTCTACACATGATCTTGAGTATTTTTAAAAATACAAACATGATTTTCAAGGAATGGAAAACAAAAATGAAATAAACTATAAAATATGGTACATCATTACACAATATCACAACTGGGATCAAAACTCAGGGATAAAATACATATTAGTAACAGTTTAATAGAAGCATTAAAGATCAATATCAGCTATACATGTAAAAGTCACATTTTTTCAGTTTTCTTTCATTTTATACAATTGCACATATTGACATAGGTTTTAACAAAGTGTATGTCAAATATTATATTTCACTTTGATGACCTTAGGCTTCAATTAAAGAAGAGGCTTTTTGGTTTTTCATTTGCATTCTAAGAATCTTTATCAAAATAAATCATTTGAAGTTAATGCATCTGTTCTGGAACAAGAAATTATTTTAATATAAGAAGATGCCTTGCTCTGTAACAACGTGATTCGATCATCCCACCAGAATATAACTCATATACAGCAGACAGTTTTTTTGTGAAATGTTGACAAGTAAATGAAATGGAATAATCTTGGGTACCATTATTGGTTAGTAGCTGCGTCTGCTGTTAGCATCTGATACAAGACTTGATCTTTCATGCAGCCTTCGATAAATTCCTGTTTTGTTAAATGTCCATCGCCATTTTCATCCATTTTTTCAAAAATTTTCTCAGTCCTTTTTTCGGGCGTGTCTTCCCCTTGCCCACACAATGCACTTCCCAGCATGTTGTAAATAGCCTGCAATTTATTGTTAATTAATTAATTACTTTAATTAATCAAAGGAGAAAATATAACCAAGAAATTTTTTCCAAATGAAACATGTTGATATGAGGATAATGAGTACAGGGAAACATGAGTATTCTGTTAAATCGTTCAATACAATTGGTTGCTTAACGTGATGTTTCCCCGAAACTTGACGCAATAAAACCTGATTGACCCACTAAATTGTTCTGAGGAAAAATATAATTCAGTAAAACCTCGTTATCTCAAACTCATGGGACTGTGAAAAATATTCGAGATATCTGAGGATTTGAGATATCGAGGGTAAAATACTTAAAGAATTAGTACTTAGGAGTGCCAAATTATTTTGACGTATCCATGGTTTCGAAATATCAGTGTTCGAGATACCGAAGTTTGACTGTATGACTATGAGAATGACAAAAATTTTATTGATTTTGTAAAATTCTCATTTCCTGATTAATTCAATGGACGTATAATTGGGACAATCAATATTTGTATAACTATATTTGTAGATTAAAGCCGATGTTATAATTACTGATTACTGTCATTCAAGGTATGCCTACTGTAATTCTAGAAATCATAAATATTATGGTTGTTTAATTCTTCCAATGTACAATAATTATGAAATACCATAACATTTGTTTGCAAGGAGGATTTTTCCAAAATCAAGAGAATTTTAGTGTTCAAAAAGCACCACCCTTTTGTGAAGTAAAAGGATCTCGATAAGGTTACAACATTCAACCCACCATAAACAAACCCGGATGGACAATGCCTTATGTTGGGGGAAGCTCAAACTAATTGTTTAATTGTAGACAATGCTGATTTCCAGAGTTGATTAAACAGACAATATTTCATTTATGATTTACTGTTATGGACCAGGAACATAATTCATGATTTGAAACTCCAGACAGAAATTTCATGTTACAGTACCATGAATGCCAACACTTCTCGAGTTGCTGAATTCAGTGGGGAAAAATGAACAATATCAACATCAGAAATAATGTTTAGCTACTAGTATATAATAATAAAAAAATGACTGAATTCATGTCGGCAGAGATGCATGTAAAATGCAATCATCAGCGCCTGCATTTAAACATGAAACAAGCTCCAATAAGTTCAATATAACCTTATTATTCCAAGAGCATTGCACTTTTAAGGGGGCACATCCCCTTAAAAAATAAGTGCTACACACTAATGCACTATTCCATTGTTCTTTTATCCTCTTCCGTTCTGTTGAAAGGATGTTACAACTTACCCCAATAATTTCTACCATTTCGTCTTTTTCAATGGTTCCATTTCCATCAATATCGTACATAGTGAAGGCCCAGTTCAGCTTGCTCTTTGGGTCACCTCCGGAAGTGATATTTATGGCAAGCAAAAACTCCTTAAAGTCAATTTTCCCACTGTTGTCTCCATCGAAAGACCTAAACACATGATTACAAAATTTGTCTGGGTTTCCAGTTGGGAAGAATGTGGAATACACCTCCAGAAACTTGGCCTTGGACAGCAACCCATCTGGGCAGTCCCTCTGTAAATATATCAAGTTTTTAAAAAAAAAAAAAGAAAAGAAAAAGTCATTGTCAATAGTTCATTAATATGCATATACATGTATATATTATGTTTTGAAACAACGATTATCACTACAATACTCCTGAGAAAGGGGATGGCTATATCTCTTTAATTATTCTATACTCCGGGCCCCTTTCTGATCTGCCAAAGGAAATAATATCAACATTTGGGTGTACATATGTCTTTGTTCCAAATGCTGATTAATACAACAACAAGATGTTATTGTGAAACACTTTAATGCCCCGGATTCCACAATGCCAGTGAAAAGGGCTTGCCAAAGGATTAATGCATGTGAAATATGAACAAGATGTGTGTTTGTGAAACACTGGATGCCCCGGATTCCACATCCAGTGAAAGGCTTGCAAAGAGAATTGCATGTGAAATATGAAAAATCTATCACTTACCTTCAAAGTTATGGCCAATGTTTAGTTTTTGAAAAGTAGGTCAAACTCAAGGTCAAGGTCAGCAGGTCAAAAATGTTGGTACCAGTAGAAAGGGCTTGTCATAAGATTAAACATGTGTAATATGAAAGTCCCATCACTTGCCATTCAAAAGTTATGACCAATGTGTTAAAGTTTTTGTGGCAACAACAGACAGACAAACTGACAAACGAGAAAACAGACAGACGGACAGACCAAAAAACTATATGCCCCCGAATCGAAGATTCTGGGGCATAAAAATTCAGCTTACTTGGAATATCTAGCACACTAGTAAACAGACGCCCACAGGGCACATCGCTCACGTGAGCAACAGTGCTTCACTAAGAAGCAGTCGTCTGGGATTAGATGTCCACTATGGACTAAATCTTAACCATGTCGGGTGGGGCATTATCTGTAACCAACTAAATCAGCTCCATATCAGGAAGCTTTCAGGTAAACATCACTTCTTCTGGTTCAATGAAAAAGATTTTGTTAAAGAATTTCTCTATTTATCTGCATTGGTAAACTTGTGCCCTATTTGTGCCCCAATCGTACCCCAGGGATCATATTTGAACAAAACGTTGAATTCCTCTTATATCAGGAAGCTTCAATAAAATTCAGCTTTCCTGGCCCAGTGGTTCTTGAGAAAGAATTTATTTAAAGATTTTTCTATATAATCATATGTAAAACTTTTGATCCCCTATTGGGGCCCCATCGTACCCCGGGTCATGCATTTGAACAAACTTGAAACCTCCTCTATATAGAAGCTTCCATATAAATTTTCAGCTTTCCTGCCCAGTGGTTCTTGAGAAGAAGATTTTTAATATTTTCTCTATATAATCATATGTAAAACTTTATCCCCTATTGGCCCCATCGTACCCCGGGGTCATGATTTGAACAAACTTGAATCTCCTCTATATCAGGAAGATTCCATATAAATTTCAGCTTTCCTGGCCCAGTGGTTTCTTGAGAAGGAAATTTTTAAGATTTTTCCTCTATAATCATTATGTCAACTTTGATCCCCTATGGGGCCCCATCGTACCCCGGGGGGTCATGATTTGAACAAACTTGAATCTCCACTATATCAGGAAGCTTCCATTAAATTTCAAGCTTTTTCTAGCCATTGGTTCTTAGAAGAAGATTTTTAAATAAACCACCCTATTTTGCAATTTTCTGATTATCTCCCCTTTGATGAGGGCCTGGTCCTTCATTTTGAACAAAACTGGAAGCCCCTTCACCCAAGGATGATGTTACCAAGTTTGGTTGAATTTGCCCCAGCGTTCTTTGAGAAGAAGTTGAAATGTGGAATTTACGACGGACAAGACACGGACAAATTTTGATCAGAAAAGCTCACTTGAGCTTCGGTTCAGGTGAGCGTAAAAACTTGTTTAAAACGTTGTACATAATTAATTTCACGAGAGTGGAGAATGCTGGTATATTATCATGGATACACAGTGACTGTGAGTCTCCAATATCACCCATTACCAGTTTCTTATTTGGTTCATAAGACAATTAATGCAGCAGTATGTGACTTCTCCAGTGATGAAGAAACAATAAGCCGCCCAAAGATATTGTTATCCAAATTCATGTCGCTCAATATTTTTTACATAAATGTATCAAGTCTTTTGTTATGATAAATAAAATAACCGTGAAGTTATTGTTCAAAAAGACACTGAAATACGAAAGCCCCATTGCTACATGTAATATAACCATTCAATGTAAAGGACAGACAGGCCAAAATCTAATAATTATATGCCTCAAGTTTTCTGTTTTTCTTATTTGGCACATTCAATATGAAAACTGCCTCAAATTGATACAGATGAGACACTGAACTTTAATTTTTGTTGTTGTTTCCTTGCTATTTACATTATTGGGTCATTATGGTGACACAAAGAGCACAAGAGCATAGCCTCCACAAGGTGGGATATCCCTCCATGATGAATGTCTACGAGATTTTTCTATGAAATCCTGTAGTGACCTTGACCTTTGGACCCCAAAATCAATATTTAAGATTTTTTCCTCACTTAATGACAAATCTACATGTGAAGCATTAATCAATCTAGCGAAAAATTTGTCTACAAGCCTTTATTATGAAGTCTCCGAGTTACTGTCACCTTAAAACCCCAAATTCTAGAGGTTTCCTCCTCTCTTAATAAAAATCTACAAGTCAAGTATCAAATCAATTGAGCAAAAATGTAGCTTGTACAGTATATCTATGAGTTCAGTGTTTAACATACACACGTACTTACAGACACACAAATGGTCTCGTTACTAATATCCCAGGCTCTCGCAATGAATTACAAGAGGGTACAAAATAATTATAGACAGATTTTTCACAAGTGTACTTCTTAAGCATTAATTGATTTGCATTGAGCCATTGACACATGCCAATCTTTATATAAAAAATGATGTTTGATAATCTAATAAAATGATATCTTGAGTATAAAAATAAAACTTTTTGTTTGTATCCTTTTTGATACAAGTAATAGAAAAAAAATATTCATGTGCATCTTTTGTGCAATAGCTCAAGTCTTTAACAGCAGTAAGGATGTCAATAAGCTCAGGAAATCTTACCATGAAACCTCTGTACCAGTCCTTGATCTCGGCCTTTGTGAATTTCGTATTTGAGCACAAAAATTCCAAGTCTTCTTTAGGGAGCTTCTTACTTGACGATTTGTTCCCCATCTCTAATTGTCTGTAAAAAGAGGAAAAAGTTTACAGTAACCATGACGACCCAGCATTTTGTCTCATTTACTGATAAACTGTATTAATACATTATATCCTTGCTAGGTTACACAAATATGGCACATTCACTCATCTGTTGTTCAAAATGGCCAGCGTTGTTCACAGAGCTATTTCAATTTCATAGAATCCTTTATGCGTTTAATTTTAGCAACATTGTGAATTCTTACCTTGCAAGTGAGGATTTGGTTGGTTGGTTCTCTCTCTCTCTCTCTCTCTTCTCTCTCTCTCTCTCTCTTCTCTCTCTCTCTCTCTCTCTCTCTTCTTCTTCTTCTTCTTCTTGCATAAAGGATTCTATGAAATTGAAATAGCTCTGTGAACAACGCTGGCCATTTGAACAACAGATGAGTGAATGTGCCATATTTGTGTAACCTAGCAAGGATATAATGTATTAATACAGTTTATCAGTAAATGAGACAAATGCTGGGTCGTCATGGTTACTGTAAACTTTTTCCTCTTTTTACAGACAATTAGAGATGGGGAACAAATCGTCAAGTAAGAAGCTCCCTAAAGAAGACTTGGAATTTTTTGTGCTCAAATACGAAATCACAAAGGCCGAGATCAAGGACTGGTACAGAGGTTCATGGTAAGATTTCCTGAGCTTATTGACATCCTTACTGCTGTTAAAGACTGAGGCTATTGCACAAAAGATGCACATGAATATTTTTTTTCTATTACTTGTATCAAAAAGGATACAAACAAAGTTTTATTTTTATACTCAAGATATCATTTTATTAGATTATCAACATCATTTTTTATTAAGAATTGGCATGTGTCAATAGGCTAATGCAAATCAATTAATGCTTAGAAGTACACTTGTGAAAAATCTGTCTATAATTATTTTGTACCCTCTTGTAATTCATTGCGAGAGCCTGGGATATTAGTAACGAGACCATTTGTGTGTCTGTAAGTACGTGTGTATGTTAAACACTGAACTCATAGATATACTGTACAAGCTACATTTTTGCTCAATTGATTTGATACTTGACTTGTAGATTTTTATTAAGAGAGGAGGAAACCTAGAATTTGGGGTTAAGGTGACAGTAACTCGGAGACTTCATAATAAAGGCTTGTAGACAAATTTTTCGCTAGATTGATTAATGCTTCCCATGTAGATTTGTCATTAAGTGAGGAAAAAATCTTAAATATTGATTTTGGGGTCCAAAGGTCAAGGTCACTACAGGATTTCATAGAAAAATCTCGTAGACATTCATCATGGAGGGATATCCCACCTTGTGGAGGCTGTGCTCTTGTGCTCTTTGTGTCATCATAATGACCCAATAATGTAAATAGCAAGGAAACACAACAAAAATTAAAGTTCAGTGTATCATCTGTATCAATTTGAGGCAGTTTTCATATTGAATGTGCCAAATAAAGAAAAACAGAAAACTTGAGGCATATAATTATTAGATTTTGGCCTGTCTGTCCTTTACATTGAATGGTTATATTACATGTAGCAATGGGGCTTTCGTATTTCAGTGTCTTTTTGAACAATAACTTCACGGTTATTTTATTTATCATAACAAAAGACTTGATACATTTATGAAAAAATATTGAGCGCATGAATTTGGATAACAATATCTTTGGGCGGCTTATTGTTTCTTCATCACTGGAGAAGTCACATACTGCTGCATTAATTGTCTTATGAAACCAAATAAGAAACTGGTAATGGGTGATATTGGAGCCTCACAGTCACTGTGTATCATGTATAATTACAGCATTCATCCTACTCTCGTGAATGTATGTACACGTTTAAACAAGTTTTTACTAGTGTGCTAGATATTCCAAGTAAGCTGATTTTTATGCCCCCGGAATCTTCGATTCGGGGGCATATAGTTTTTGGTCTGTCCGTTTGTCTGTTTGTCCGTTTTGTCTGTTCGTCCGTTTGTCTGTCCACAAAAACTTTAACATTGGCCATAACTTTTGAATGGCAAGTGATGGGACTTTCATATTACACATGTTTAATCCTTTATGACAAGCCCTTTCTACTGGTAACATATTTTTGACCTCCTTACCTTGACCTTGAAGTTTGACCTACTTTTCAAAAACTTTAACATTGGCCATAACTTTTGAAGGGCAAGTGGTGGGACCTTCATATTAACATATGTGTTCCTTATGACAAGCCCTTTCTTTTTGACCTCTTGACATTGACCTTGAAGTTTGACTTACTTTTTAAAAACTTTAACATTGGCTATATCTTTTGAATGGCAAGTGATGGGACTTTCATATTTCACATGTGTGTTTCTTATGACAAGCCCTTTCGACTGGTACCAACATTTTTGACCTCCTGACCTTGAAGTTTGACCTACTTTTTCAAAAACTTAAACATTGGCCATAACTTTTGAATGGTAAGTGATAGATTTTTATGCCCCCGGAATCTTCGATTCGGGGGCATATAGTTTTTGGTCTGCCCGTCTGTCCATTTGTCTGTTTGTCCACAAAAAACGTTAACATTGGCCATAACTTTTGAATGGCAAGTGATGGACTTCATATACACATGTGTGTTCCTTATGACAAAGCCCTTTTGTCTGGTACCAACATTTTTGACCTGCTGACCTTGACCTTGAAGTTTGACCTACTTTTCAAAAACTTAAACATTGGCCATAACTTTTGAATGGTAAGTGATAGATTTTTCATATTTCACATGCATAATCCTCTGGCAAGCCCCTTTCACTGGCATGTGGAATCCGGGGATCAGTGTTTCACAAACACATCTTGTTCATATTTCACATGCATAATCCTTTTGGCAAGCCCCTTTCACTGGCATGTGGAATCTGGGGGCATCAGTGTTTCACAAATACATCTTGTTGTTGTTGTATTATGCATGCATTGAACAAAGACATATGTACACCAAATGTGATATTATTTCCTTTGGCAGTTCAGAAAGGGGCCCGGGTATTAGAATAATTAGAAGAGATATAGCCATCCCCTTTCTCAGGATTTCTACATTGTTTCTAAACTTAATATATACATGTATATTGCATATTTATGAACTAATATACCACATTTATTGAGTTAGAGAAAGTGTATAAATAAATTTCTTTGCCGGTAAATAATTCACCAGAGAAATTTGTCAGTATAATAATTGTGTCAAAATAGGCTCCCTCGATCTGTTTTCCCCCACCTGCCTATGTTCCTTCATCACACTTGGAATTGTTTCCACTTTTTTCTGACACTGATTATGAATTATTAATTGGTGATGAAACAGAGATGTATTTTGGCTTGAAAACCATCTTGCCAAAGATTCTGTACCCGCGTATTTGTCAAAATTTGGATCCTTAGGGTAAAGGCTCAAAGAGATATATTTCTGTGTCCTTACATTATTTAACTAAAATGTGGCACTCCGAGGACTTATTTTCTGTGATTGCTGTGACAGAATTTCGACAGGTCTATATAATCTTACTTGTGTGTCATCAGCAAAGGGAGATAAACTTGTGGAAATTTCAAAAACGAACATTTTAAATGCTCTTCATGCATAGAAATTATATCTACGGTTTTACTTATGTGATGTTACTGATTTCCCTGAACACACAATGAATTTACACAAAACTACCGTTTTCAATGACTTTTTCTTTTTTTCTTTTTTTTTAAAAACTTGATATATTTACAGAGGGACTGCCCAGATGGGTTGCTGTCCAAGGCCAAGTTTCTGGAGGTGTATTCCACATTCTTCCCAACTGGAAACCCAGACAAATTTTGTAATCATGTGTTTAGGTCTTTCGATGGAGACAACAGTGGGAAAATTGACTTTAAGGAGTTTTTGCTTGCCATAAATATCATCTTCCGGAGTGACCCAAAGAGCAAGCTGAACTGGGCCTTCACTATGTACGATATTGATGGAAATGGAACCATGAAAAAAGACGAAATTGGTAGAAATATTGGGGTAAGTTGTAACATCCTTCAACAGAACGGAAGAGGATAAAAGAACAATGGAATAGTGCATTAGTGTGTAGCACTTATTTTTTAAGGGGATGTGCCCCCTTAAAAGTGCAATGCCTCTTGGAATAATAAGGTTATATTGAACTTATTGGAGCTTGTTTCATGTTTAAATGCAGACGCTTGATGATTGCATTTTACATGCAACTCTGCCAACCTGATTCAGTCATTTTTTATTATTATATACTAGTAGCTAAACATTATTTCTGAATGTTGATATTGTTCATTTTTCCCCACTGAATCAGCAACTCGAGAAGTGTTGGCATTCATGGTACTGTAACATGAAATTTCTGTCTGGAGTTTCAAATCATGAATATGTTCCTGGTCCATAACAGTAAATCATAAATGAAATATTGTCTGTTTAATCAACTCTGGAAATCAAGCATTGTCTACAATTAAACAATTAGTCTGAGCTTCCCCCAACAATAGGCATTGTCCATCCGGGTTTGTTTATGGTGGGTTGAATGTTGTAACCTTATCGAGATCCTTTTACTTCACAAAAAGGGTGGTGCTTTTGAACACTAAAATTCTCTTGATTTTGGAAAAATCCTCCTTGCAAACAAATGTTATGGTATTTCATAATTTATTGTACATTGGAAGAATTAAACAACCATAATATTTATGATTTCTAGAATTACAGTAGGCATACCTTGAATGACGTAATCAGTAATTATAAACATCGGCTTTAATCTACAAATATAGTTATACAAATATTGATTGTCCCAATTATACGTCCATTGAATTAATCAGGAAATGAGGATTTTACAAATCAATAAAATTTTTGTCATTCTTCATTAGTAGTACATATACAGTCAAACTTCGGTAATCTCGAACACTGATATTCGAATTACCATGGATACGTCAAAATAATTTGGCACTCCTAAGTACTAATTCTTTAAGTATTTTACCCCCGATATCTCAAATCCTCAGTATCTCGATATTTTTCACAGTCCATTGAGTTTGAGATAACGAGGTTTTACACTGAATTATATTTTCCTCAGAACAATTTTAGTGGGTCAATCAGGTTTATTGCATCAAGTTTCGGGGAAACATCACGTTAAGCGGCCGATTGTATTGAATGATTTAACAAGAATACTCCATGTTTCCCTGTACTCATTATCTTCATATCAACATGTTTCATTTGGAAAAAATTTCTTGGTTATATTTTCTCCTTTGATTAATTAAAGTAATTAATTATTAACAATAAATTGCAGGCTATTTACAACATGCTGGGAAGTGCATTGTGTGGGCAAGGGGAAAGACACGCCCGAAGAAAAAGGACTGAGAAAATTTTTGAAAAAAATGGATGAAAATGGCGGATGGACATTTAACAAAACAGGAATTTATCGAAGGCTGCATGAAAGATCAAAGTCTTGTATTCAGATGCTAACAGCAGACGCAGCTACTAACCAATAATGGTACCAAGATTATTCCATTTCATTTACTTGTCAACATTTCACAAAAAAAACTGTCTGCTGTATATGAGTTATATTCTGGTGGGATGATCGAATCACGTTGTTACAGAACAAGGCATCTTCCTTATATTAAAATCATTTCTTGTTCCAGAACAGATGCATTAACTTCAAATGATTTATTTTGATAAAGATTCTTAGATGCAAATTGAAAAACCAAAAAAGCCTCTCTTTAATTGAAGCCTTAAAGTCATCAAGTGAAATATAATATTGACAACACTTTGTATTGTTCTGCATTAAACCTATGTCAATATGTGCAATTGTATAAAAAATGAAAGAAAACTGAAAAAATGTGAATTTTACATGTATAGCTGAATATTGATCTTTATGCTTCTATTAAACTTTTACTAATATGTATTTTATCCCTGAGTTTTTGATCCCAGTTTGATATTGTGTAAGATGTACCATATTTTATAGTTTTTATTTCTATTTTTGTTTTCCATTCCTTGAAAATCATGTTTGTATTTTTAAAAATACTCAAGATCATGTGTAGAAATGTTTGCTAAAGCAATACTTGAGTCACCTTTATTTACATTTATCTCTCCTATGAATAACGTGTAGATTTATCGCCTTACATATTTTGGATATCTCCAGAAGATCTGGGTGTTGCTGTACGGAGAGCAGAAGGTGCAAGATATAATAATCAATACCTAATTAGTTTCTTTTTTAAATATATTTCACATAAACAACTAACAATATACATAATTCCTTACATAATCAAGATTTTTTTATACATATTACATTTCTCATATTCTGTAGTTTGAACACGCAAGTTGAAAAAATTACATACAGCCATGACCCGGAAACTTGATTTTCAAAAGAGAAGAAAAATGCTGCAGGCTAAAAATTCTCCATATATTTTTTATCCTAACATATATCCACCTCATCACAGGGAATAATTTCTTGGAAATTTATCATCATTGTGTCACATTTTATTTTATGTAAGGGTCTATATTCATTCCCAAATTATCATAAGGAGTGTATTTGGTTGTTTTGGTGTTTATGATATGAATGTAAACGTTGAGATGACAGAAATAAAAATAAATATGGCAATAGCCCGCTAAGCCCTCAGCTCATGCGAAATTTCATTTTAAAATATGCTGAAATTAACCAAAAATAATGATTTACAAATGCTTAATATATAAGATGGTTGTATCATACGTTACTCATCCTGAATATTTGCATCCTACTTTACATAAAAAATAATAAATGATATGCTTTTGGTGTATCATTTCATTCAATGTTTTGCAATAAAGTACGTAACAAAGTATTTTCTCCTAAATTAGTTTTTTTAAGAGTTCTGGAGCTTCAAGGAACAAAAGTTATATGAAAAAGTTACTGTTTTTTTGTCATTGCCACAGATAATGCAAGGTGTTTTGAGAAAATGGTGTTACCTTTTGATGTTATTTGCAGCATCAACATATGCTTTTTGGTATTCCGACAGTGCAACGACTTGCTTATTTTGAGAACATTTGCTTTGATTAGAGCAATAAAATCAAATATACATTCCTCTGGTTTCTCCCAATGTTAAACCCCCATACGGAATTAGTTCAATCCGACGTGACGGAATAGTTTTGGATCATAGTAAACGATTTCAGCGGTGGAATAAGTAGAATTGTACTTGCATGTTTTGATATGGATCACCTGAGCGAAGACGAACACGGGTAAATCACCAGTAGATAGACTAAAGAATAAATGTACATGTAGGTCAATGGCGTTCGATTGAAATTGGTACCGTATATGATTTAATTAATGACCCCTGGGTCGAGGCCTCTGCTGGTGGACTGTTAGTCCCCGAGGGTCTCTGCAGCCCAGTTGCTATGTACTATGTTACAAGCTTGAAATACGGATATGTATTTAATTGCAGTGGTAAAATTAGAAATTCATATCAAATTAAGGATTATCTCCCTCAGGCATTAGCTCTGATCCTTCGAAGGTTTCGGTCCACAATCTTTGGCACTATATTGACACTTTTATAAAGTTTTAACTTTCATGTTTCGGATTTCCAAATTTCGGTTTGAGCCATCACTGAAGAGACATATTTTGTCGAAATGCGATCTGGTGCATAAAAATTGGTAACCGTATATGATTTATATTATGTACCCCTGGGTCGAGGCTCTGCTGGTGGACTGTTAGTCCCCGAGGGTCTCTACAGCCCAGTTGCTATGTACTATGTTACTAGCTTGAAATACGGATATGTATTTAATTGCAGTGGTAAAATTAGAAATTCATATCAAAATTAAGGATTATCTCCCTCAGGCATAGCTCTGATCCTTCGAAGGTTTTTGGCCAATCTTTTGGCACTATATTGATCACTTTTATAAAGTTTTACTTTCATGTTTCGGATTTCCAACATTTCGGTTTGAGCATCAC
>CAJDSM010001788.1:62-15901 GCA_903981925.1 Ostrea lurida
TAAAAATAGGCGGTACTTTGCATTGCGCTTCGGCCAAGAGCTCGGGCATTTAGTAAGTGAAACTCACGGGTCTTTCGGATATTGACCTTAAAAAACGGTATGGCTTCCCGCTGTCGCCAGCATGATGTGGTACGTCCAAAAGATAACCCTCACTGCTAAAGCCCACGAGTGCCCTGAGCATAGGTCTAAATTTACAGGCCCTTCACGCGCAATTTCTGCTGACGTCTCAATATGAGTGACTAATATTCTCTACGGGGACGAAAAAACAACTAATATATAATCTATCAACTGGTAGTGTCCATAGCGGCTCGTTGTTTTGCCCAAACTTGTTTTTTGTATTCTATTTGGACTTTACCGAGATGCATCACTGTTGATCTTTGCCTTTTTGCATCTAATAATAACAATAATAAATATTTAGCGCATTTTAATCTTTAAAACGAGTTCTGTGACATTGTAAAGCAAGCTTTGTATTCTCTGTTTAGAAATTGATTCAAATTCGCAGAACATGACTCGCTCGAATCAGTTGAGGTACGTTTATATTCACCCATTATGCAGTGCGATAATGGCAAATATTGTACACAAATACTTTGGAAAGTTGATCAATGAGAGAAATGAAGTTTATTCCTGCTTGGCATAAAGTTGCACTGTTACTTTGCCCCCCTCCCCTCCTCCTTTCCGTCCAGGTTCAATAAAAATACAAATATAATCGAGTAATCACTGAAACTCTATCGAATCGACGCTTCAATGAAAGTGAAGGATGTGTCAATGGATAAACTCGCTCCGTCGATATACGGTACCTAAATTATTTAATTGATGGCCAGCAAGGGGATTTTTTTCTAATGTTGCCAATATTGATTAACTTCATGTCGAAACCACTGAACCTGCGTTGCATTCTTTCCTTCTAGGTAAAACACAATCGCAACGACCGTGCGCGTTTCGACGATTGATTAATTTTTGCTCATTAAAAAATACAAATCAGGTGCGCTTACCATTCAAAGAGCCAGGATTTCCTGTTTCACAGAAATCCAACAGTCTGTGCGCAAGACCTAGCGTACACAAAGCTACCGCTAGATTGAATTGCATCGTATTTATTCGCTTTTTACGTCCCACGATCGCACATATTTCACTCTATGGAAACAGTCACCAATTCCGGGTGCAAAAAACTTCGACGATACACGACACATGTGATTCGTCTAAAACAATCGTTACATGACCAACATACCAAAATAGGGCGTAGGCGCACAAACACCGAAACCTGGAAACACCAACCACATCACATCAACAAGTCTCTTACAGGCACGGCTGTCCCTGACTCTGCTGTACCTGCGCGCCAGGTCTTCAATAGGTGATCCTAACATTCGCAGGGGATTTCCTATTTTGCTTGATGCCTATCTTCGAGTCTTAAACATGTCTCCATGCTCTTCCGCTGACACACCAAACCTGAACTAATTCCCATTAGCCATCTTCCAAAATGGCGTTTAGGTTGTTTTGGTATACATTTTTGTTTTAACGTCTTGCTGCGGTTATCGATATAACAATAGGCAACGAAGCTGCCAAGAGATTTAGGCTATGCTCGCGGCTTACGGCCCTTTAAACAGGGATTTCTTCCTGCTGTGACACGCGCCACTTAGCTTATTTGGGCCACTCTCGATGGACGGGCTCTTTGTCGCTCTCTTACAGCATAAGCTGGGGACTGGTAACGAAGATCTATACTCTAACCCGAATTCTCACGGGGTGGGATTAAAGAAAACGAAAGCTCGTGACAGGTCACAGCTTTTAACTCGCCATGGGAACATATACCAATTCCAAGGCGGCGATAGGTTCTGCTATCTTCTTCTAAAACCTAGGCTTTCTGAAGGCTTTTCGACACGGTCCCACACAAGGAAGGTTTTCCTCAGTATGGAGAGTGAGGTTTGCCATCTGATGTATCGATTATTTTCTATATTCAGTCGTTATGCAGATGGATACAGGTTGGGGGTATGGTAGAGGAAGAGTTTCTCAACAAACAGGATATTTACCTTACTTTCCGGAATGACCCCTCTTTAAATTCTTTTAGAACCTGCCATAAGCAAGCCAAAAGTCAACTTTCCTTTGGCACAGTCTTTCTATTCATAAATATTTTCCTATTCTGAGGGCGAGGACATCAAGGTTATTACTCCAGACAGATTAATGCTCAATAAATCATTTTCAGTACAGACTAATGTTGTGAGGGTGACGTATGTAACATTTCAAAGGGGGAAATAGTGTTAAACCTTTTTATCTATATTCAATTAGGAAAGAGATTTCACCCCAATGAAGCTAAGCTACCATACACACGTACCTATGGGACTGTAACCAAATCATCAGCAACAAATAATACACGGGAACCAAATACATTGTGGGAAGTGCAACAACACTATGGCGAGCTGTCATTTCAGAAGACACATTCTCTCCAAATATCAACCCACATGATTGTATGGGAATGCTACAGGACTTCTCATTCAGATTTCCTATGTATCATTTTGGGAAACTCTTCGACTTAAGTCGAAAATCTAATATGCTGCTTCCAATTCATTTTTTGGTTTTCAATAGAAGAATGATGAAAATTCTGACTTGTATCTACTTCTAGTAACGTTAAAGCATTGTCCTGGGACCTCAATACCAAGAGGATAGAATCAGGTGACTGCTCGGTAGCAGTTATAGGGGTTCTTGCTATCCTATAAATTTTACGTGATTTATTAATACTATGAATTTATCTTTACAACTTATGTTGTCAAATATAAATACAACAAAATGTCCAGTTATTGCGTGTCTCTTTTGATTCTATTGAAGTTCATGTATTGGACTTTCTTTGGCTTTGATTCCAAACGCCAACAAACAGTCTCTCACCTCGACCCATTCTAGGCCGGTCCATCTTTCTTTTTCTCTTCCTCTATTTTCTTCTTTTTGCTGATGCCTGGTTTTCTGCTGAGATTATGCCTGCACTCACCACCCTGTGCTATTCTCCTTCCATTGACCCCCTCTCTGTTTTCCACTGTGCCGGTGATTTCCCTTACCTCATCCACTAGTACCCCCCCGACATAGTCTTGTCACTCTCACCTTGCATCAGTCTGACAGCCACCTAACCAGTGCTGCAGCTCTCTCTCTCATCACCGTGATGTTTTCCTTCTTTCTCCTTCTTTTTCACTGGCTCACCATCATCTTTTTAACACTCCACTTTTGTCTCCTTCTGAACTCGGGATTATTTCCTTTTCTATCCTCTCTGCACTTTCGGCATTCACACATTTTCTCCTCCTCTTCCCTTATCAGACTCCTCACACTCCTCTCTCTCAAAATACTGCACTGTCGGATATGTGCTTCTCTTCCCCTTCTTGACTAGTCTCCTCCTTCATTATGATTTCCGCTGGTAGATTCCCTCACTTTCCTACTCTTTCCACTTGCTGTCTCTCTCAGTGTAGTCTCACTTTCAGACTTCTCACCGCCTTAATTTCTCTTCAGTCTTCTCTGGATCTTCACTCTCAGACCAGTCTCTCTGTTTTCGTCTCTCTTTCGAAGATTTCGTTCTGCATTGAACTTGGCACTACCCTTTCTTAAACACCCGGACCCTAAAAACAAATAAACTACTAACAAATGAAACCTGTCAACGCATAAAATCACTGTCAGTTTTTTGAATTTCAGGATATCAGATAAAAGCTCGAAAAACCTCGAGTTTAATTTTGGAAACATAGTGTTACAAATTCTTTACCACATTAAAAGTCTGTACTTTCAAAAAAATAAAAAATGAATGGACACTTTACCAATATCCAACCTTTCCTTGCGAAAGGAACAAACACAAATGATTTGATATTTGGAACCATTGTATGAAGATATAAATATCATGCAACTTGCTTATAACTTGTATAATGTATGTTTAAACATCATATTAATGTATTCGTGTATGCCATGAATTATAATGTGTCTATTTTAACATGAATAATATATCTGATTAACTTGTACAGGTGCATCTGTATTTGATATATCTGATTAACTTTGTACTAATGTATCTGTTTTGATATATCGCGATTACTATGTACAAATGTTTCTGTTTATTTATATCTGATTAACTTTGTACAATTACCTTTTATTATATTTGATATAAAACTTGTACAAATGTATCTGTTTATTAATATCTGAATTAACTTTGTACAATGTATCTGTTTGAATATATCGGCAATTAATTGTACAAATGTATCTTGTTTTATTGATATATCTGATTAACTTTTACAATGATCTGTTTTGATATATCTGATTAACTTATTACAATGTATCTGTTCTTGAATATTGATTAACTTGTACAATGTACTGTTGCATATTATCATGATTAACTTTGTACTAATGTATCTGTATTGATATATCGATCAACTTTGTACAAATTGTTATCTGTTTATTATACTTTGACTTAACTTGTACATATGTATCTAGTTTATTATATTCTGATTAACTTGTACCAATGTATCTGTTTTCATTATACTGGATTACTGTACAATGTTATCTGATTTTTAATATTTGATTAACTTGTACAATGTATCTGTTATTATATCTGATTAAACTTCGTTACAATGTATCTGTTTAATTATATTGATTAAACTTGTACAATGTATCTGTTTATTATATCTGATTAATTGTTACCAATGTATCTGTTTATTATATTTTAGATTAACTTGTACAATGTATCTGATTTATTATTATCTGATTAACTTGTACAATGTACCTGTTTTATATATATTGAAACTTGATACAATTGTATCTGTTTTATTTATATCTGATTAATTGTACAATGTATCTGTTTATATATATTTGATTTATACTGTACAATGTATTCTGTTTATTATATTCTGATATTGTTTAACTTTACAATGTATCTGATTTAATATTTTGATTTAACTTGTTTACATAATGCATCTATTTATATATTTGATTAAACTTGTATCATATGTATCTTGTTTAATATATTCTGATTAAGTTGTACAATGTATCTGTTTTAAATTATTTTTGATTAATTGTTAACAATGTATCTGTTATTTATTATCTTGGTTAACTTTGTACAATGCTATCTGTTTTAAAATATTGATTAACTTGTTATCAATGTATTCTGTAATATATCTGATTAACTTTGTTCTACAATGTATCTGTTTAATATATCTGATTAATGTTTAACTTACTGTTCATCAGTTTCTTCCTTCAGAGACAGCAGTACGTTCATCTTCTTTCTCTCATTTCTACCTTTGCTTTCAAACACCTTCACCTCCCTCTCCTCCTCATCAGTTGATCTATAAATAGATAAATCAAATAGGAATGTGAAAATGATACACTTTACAACAATTGCTGTTACTTTTTTTGCAATGAACTTCAAACAAAACAAATCCCATCAAACCACTAACCTGTACTGACTCATCTTCTTCACCGACACCCAGGCATTTAACTCTTTGTCTCTGCATTTCAAAATCTGTTAATGGAGCAATTGGAAACATTTCAAGCACAAGATCCACAGGCCTTACCGAGTCTCTACCAAGTTCAGGGAGTATAAACAAAGTGACCACTCTCAATGTGGCACTTCTGTTCATAAACTGAGAACAGTGAGGGAAATAAATTGAAGGTGTTACACTTAATGTCTACAAGTCATTGCTTGTATACATGCATAAATGCTGTTTTTCATTTTAACACACAGATATGCGATGTATGTACACCTACACCATGTAATTGATTGATTATTTATTGTTTTACATCTCACCGCGAGAATATTTCACTCATATGGAGATGTCGCCATTGCAGGTGAAGGGCTGCAAAATTTAGGCCTATGCTCGGCACTCGGGGCCTTTGAGCAGGGAGGGATCTTTATCGTGCCACACCTGCTGTGACACAGGGCCTTGGTTTTTCCGGTCTCATCCGAATGACTGCCCCATTCAGTCGCTTCTTACGACACGAAGGGAATGCTGAGGACCTATTCTAACCTGGACCCCCACGGGTCACGCCATGTAATAGTCTTGTTTGATGTCAAGAAATGCTACAGAAGCAATCAATGGCTAATTTATTGAACCAGAAAATGTACTAGCACTAATTGATTTAAATACTTAACTAAATCATTATATTACTATTCATTAACAGTTTAAAACATAACACAGATTAAGTGGAAAAGTTGTCCAACAAGAATTTGAACAAACTTGAATGCCCTTCTTGCAAGGATGCTTTGTGATAAGTTTGGATGAAATTGATCCAGAGGTTCTGGAGAGGAAGTAAAACAGATGACGACAGACAAAAAATGATAGCAACTGGTCACCTGACTGACCCGAGTCATTCAGTTGACCTAAAATTCATCAGTGCAAAACATTTCAAAGATCAAAGATACGAGAACTGATACTAAACAAGAATGTCCCTAAAAGTTATGTTAGACATCCAGTATAACTTGAGTCCCTCTAACTTCAGTAAACAAAGAAAATTAAAGAGCAACAACATAACACAGACCTCGTTCACTTGCAGGCCGTAGCTGTTAGGTGTGACATTTCTGTACTTAAATCGACATGGCTGCCCAGCCACAATGTCCTCATAGTCCAGTTTGTAATACTCTTCAAAGTATTCTTCAAACGTCTTCTCATCTGTTTTTAAACAAAAAATGTCATCACAATAATCAACATTTTGAACAACAATGCTATTTCTCATGAATCTGCTTTAATACTTTATATCTAGATGATTTTTTAGTAAAAATTAGAAACGTTCAGTATTCATATGGGATTCCCAATGCAAGAGACCACAGTCTTTTTATTCCTTTATTGTATCTCCTAGGATCCACTATGTGATAAGAGGTCTGATAAAATGCAAGATAAGTTCCCGGCACCTTAATGTGCATAGTATGGTTGTGTTTCAGTATGTACATCATGTAAAAATAGTGCAATTACAAAACCACATTCTTGTTTACCTATATTCTTAAAAAAAGTAATATCTAATTGATGAAACTTCTCTGTACTTAGGAAAATTAATATAAGAAAATCAAAAGGTAAACAGAAAAAAATTAAACAGCAAAGAAAGCAAAATCCCCTCACTTGGGTCAAATGTTGGTTTTGAGCTTGTGACAGCATCCAAAAACTTTGATTTTTTCTTCCGTTTCTTTTTTCTACTGACAATTTTAGTAGGGTCATAGTCATCATCCATCTAAAACAAAACAAGAATCATATGAAAAAATATTGAAACGACACATTTTATGAAATGAAGTACATTGTACATGTAAGAATCAGAAATTATAGGATATGCAAGATAAACTTCACTTCTGAATATGAGTTTCATATTGCACTTACACAGAAGTCTGGATCATCAGCATGTGGCTCATATTCTTCATTGTAATCGTTGTCATCATCATTGTATTCCTCGTCATGTCCCTCCATTTCTCCTCCTCCAGTCCACTCGTCCCAGTTCTCTGTGAGAGAGAGTTACTACAGGATCAACGGACAAACTGATTCACTCTCAAAACAACATTATTTGTATTTCACAGCAAATCACTGGTGTGAAATTATTTAAAGAAACAGACAATCCCTTTTTCTGAAACATGTGTAAAATTCTTGAGCATTTCAATTTGCTATGATACATGTATTTGTCTTCTTTTAATCTTGATACAACAAAAAAATTGTCCTTTGTAGACTGCCCAGAATATTTGCAAACTACAGACACTGCTGATCCTTGATCATCAGCAGCACTAAGAAATATTTGCAACACAAATGAAGAAAAGGCATTTATGGATGACTATGCAGACAATAAAATTGCTTTGAATTAAACCTTTTAACCAAGTTACACTGTATAGACAAATTCTACCACACACACACACAAAAAAAAAATATGCTGAATACAATAGAGACATTGCAGTTAAACTTTTGAAGATCTATGTCAACCAAATTCAACCTTGATCACGTCTATTGATGTTTAGTGTATGTACCACATCTCTACATACCACACTGTAAATCCTCAATCTCAGCAGGTGCTTCCGGCTTCTGTTCTCCGTCCTCCATCTTGTAAAACTCATCATCAAAATATTTCTACAAAGTTTAGTTGAACAGCATCACAAATTTGGAACACTTGCATTATCACTCAATCTTTTCAATGTAAGTGAACAAAACTAACGTTCACTTTACTTGTAAAATCCAATTACCTTCATCATTTCATCATGTTTCTGGGGATCAAAGTCTGTTTCTAGATCATCCTCTTGGAAGTCTAAGGCAGGATTCCCGGTTATCTCCCTTAGTTTATCAATTTTATCCATTATCTCCCTTCTCTTCAGGTTTTTTAACTGTTTTATTTCCTCTTTCACTTTTTGTTTTTCCTATTAAAAGACAAATTTCTGATAAACTGTATAATAGCTGATCAGAAAATCAAATTTTTCCGTGTGAGCAGATTTTTCCAATCTCAAATGTGATTAAAGGGATTATTGCTTGTGGAGGACAACCATTAGGGAGTATAATCTAGGGAGTATAATCTACTACATCAACAATTCTGTACAGCCCACCATTTCTTTCCGTGTCTTCAGTTCTCGTCTCTTCTCTGCTCTCTTTGTGTCCTTCTGGCGCACAGTATCCTTTATGGTTCTGGGATAAGACTTGATCTACAAGACAAGGTTTTCAATTTACATATGTATTCACTACCTCTTAAAGTATGGTATTCATCAGTAAAAAATATTCAACTTGATAATCATTCAATCATTCAATTAGTGCACGTAAATGATTCTAAATTGGTAGTAAACAGGAATCAAATTATGTTATCTCTAATTAATGTTATTTTAATCATCTTGAGTTCAACAAAAACATTTCAAAATGTAAAATCAATCCAGTCATACAAAGTCTGGGTCTGGCTCTTCGTATCTGAAATTGTATTTTCTTTCAAACTGGTCCTCTCGGTCCAGAATTTCTTCCTCCTCAGAAAAGCCTTCCCCATCATCCACAATCTCGTCGTAGGAGGGCACTCTGTCAAAAGTATTACATATAGCTTCAGTTAATCAGTGTGTTAACTATCAAACAGTATTGCATACCTTACTCAATCAATGTTTTAAACAATGGCTTTGAATGTAAAATTTTTATTTTGTTATAACAATGTGCTATTATGATAGTTTGCTATTAAGCTACTTATACCATCATGTTATCAAAATAAAAAGTTTGCATCTATTGAATATATACCAATATATAAAATCAATATTTGTGGAGGAAGACAATAATGTAATTTTACTTCATTCAGAGCCTAAAGATAAGTTTTCTTTAACACATATATTAATAACAAAAGTTTACAAACCTAATAGATAATTAATATTGCTTTAAATGACATTTGTATTTCCTACACTTGTATAACTGAATATTGTCTTATTTAAGAAGAGAGATTGATATGACATATTTATACTATATATAATACATACCTTCTCCATGTAAGTACCATACACCCTAGCTCAGAAATCAGTCATTTCCCCTCAACTATACATCTAAGCAGAGCCTACCTTTTCCCATCTTTATCAATGTATCCTTTATTCAATATCAAATCTCTCAGAAATTTCTCATTGGCATTCAGCTTGGGATCATTCCAGTATGTTTTCAGTGGAGCCTGTGGAGAAGATGTATAGAACTGATTACATAAGTTTCGTTTCTTAACAATGCATTAAATCTGTAATTTTGTACTTCATGTTATATCTACAGAAGAGGAGATGATCATAACTAGTATGTTATCAATTCTACTCTACACAGAATGTTGTGATTTCAGTATGTTATCACTTGTACTTTATACAGAATGCTGTTATTTTAGTTTGTTACCAGTTCTACTCCAACAGGGTCTTTTTCCTCTAGATTTTTCTGATCTTTCAACCACTTAATGTAATCTTTCTCCTCCTCTTCCTGTAATTGACAAAAAAAGAACAATTAATTTCTTAACACTGGCAAAGTTGTAAACATGTAAAATCTGAACATCTCAATAAACATTAAATTTTCTTAAAAGTGCACTCTAGTAATTATTTTACAATATTTATAGAACTTGCCTCCTGCTCTGTAGTTTTCGACTTTTTCGTGAAAAGTTCCCCATCTGAATCTGATTCCTCTGCAAGTTTTGCTTGCAAACTAAAGCAGAAAACACAAGCATTTTTGTTTACATTGGAAAAGTTCAGAAGCACATCGAGTTAAACAGCACATTTTCCAAAATTATGTTCAATCATTCTGACTCGGTCTAATATTAAGCTATCCAATATTGCTACTCTACTTGACTTTCAAACCAATTACAAACTACAGTGGATCAAAGCAGGTGATTTATGAAAAGGATTGACTTCCTCTGTCATTTTAAACTTAGAATTTCATTTATCAAATTCATCAAAATATTTAAGATTTGAGTGATAACCACACACCTCTACTCTCTGAGATTTGAGTAATAGGCCCAGACATCTACTCTGAGATTTGAGTGATAGCTCCCTACCTCCTTTTGATCTCCTCTTGTTCCTCATAATACCCTGGTTCGTGGCTGATCTCCTCTTCATCTTCATCGCTTTCCTCTTCACTTATTATACTAAAACATTAATGAAAAGCTTACACAACTCTCCATGTTGAAATTTCAAGTTTCATCCTACAACACTAAATGAATATGACTACACAGAATTATGCTTCATTTCTGGTTGGCGTGTCAAACGCCAGAGAGAAAATCATAAATTATGAAGTTATTTAAACTAGTATTTAGGAATGTACAGGCTAGAAAATATAGACTTACCCCTCTTTTTCCAGAATAACCTTTCTGTGGTAATCTTTCAGATACACCGGCTTCTCCTTCTTTTTGCTCATTCCAGACTTCTTTGGATTTGAATCACTTTCTTCCTCTGCATACGAAAGGAAACTTCTTCAGCATTGATATGAATATGCCCAAGTGCAAACAAACAAATCTAATAATTTCAGCAATATATCTTTTTAAAAATAGGTTTCATAATTTGCTGTACAATATAGCATGACTGAAATGCTTTTGTCTCACATATTGAAGTTCAATACTATTAACAAAATTTGTGATTTCAAAATGGTACACTTGAATAATATACAGTTAACGTATATCACTGAGGGAGTTAGCAAGATTCCAGTTCCCCGAAGCCAGGACTATTTCCTGAGGCGTTAGCCGAGGGAAATAATCCTGGCTGAGGGGAACTGGAATCTTGCTAACTCCCTCTGTGATATACGTTAACTGTTTTATTATACCGATACGAACTGAAAATATTGATAATTTTTTTTTTCAACGAAAACAGTTCATTTAATCGTTAGCTATCGCTCAATACTCGATAAATCCAGATCCATTGTATTTTTCTGGGTGCAGTATTATTTTTCTAACACAGACAGCGACACCTAAACGATTTTCTTTTGCGTTAACACTATCACGAGACTTAAAGTTTATAGATTTTCCAATTCACTTTCGTATTAAAATCATCAAACCTTAGTTGTCGCCGTGTTTACTACAGGTAACAACGTTTAACAAAGCATTGTGTCGTACAAAGCATTGTGACGATACAATAGCGTTAGCGTAATACATGACGTTAATCCATGGTACGTTTGCTGAAAAACTATGACGAACATTTCGGGTCTTTATGTATATTAAAAAAGGAAAGTCTAGAGGATTACGAGTAGCCGGGAATTAGTTCTCAAAGCAGGGATTAGTTCATATGACTAACGCCCGGGGATTAGTCCTGCAACGGCAATTTCCAGGGAATTAGCCAAATCTACATCTACTTTTAATATAGTGAAAAATCAGTAAAGGTTTAATAATAGTATCTAATTCAAATGAAAAAAGACACATCAAATTATTAGTTTTAAAAAATAAATACCATCACTATGATAAAACTTTGCATTTTTATCGTAAATTCTGGGGTCTTTGCTTTTAAGTGCTGCCAGTGTCCTCAGCCAGTCTTCTTCCAGTCGTGGAGTAAGTGCCTAGATAACAAATAAAACAAGAGGTGCGTGGGCCACATCACTCACCTTCATAATATTCTGTTTACTAAGAAATAAAACATACACGTATCAAGCTAAGCTCCCTGGCTGTGGCCATGAACTGTGTATTGATAAGTTAATATTTACATTGATGCTAGCACATGGATTAAGACTGTGGAACATTAACTGGCAAGATTGACAATGTACAGAATTGGTGACTGTCATCTGTTGCAGTCAATACAACCTTTGTGATCCACACAGAGAAGAGAGCCCATGATCTGCACAAACTTAAATCTTTATCATAATGAGATAAAGGACAATTTTCCTGTATTTTACTTTGCACCAACATTACTGTTCTATTCTCACCCTCTGGAAGATACTTTAAACAAACTTATTTCTACATGAACATTAGATTTTCTTGAAAGTTGTTAGATAGAAAGAAATTTTAAAGAGTTTTTCATACATCATTTTCAACATACTTCCCCCCACCCCCTTGTTATTTTCAAGAAGTTAAAAATATAAAATTGTTGATGGATGATGCATGATGACAGATGAAGACCAATATAGTCATTTTGTCATTTAAGTGACTCAGGTGACCTAAAAATCAATAGTATCTAAATGTACGGAGGCATAGCTAATTGATACTTGAAGAGATTTGTTTTCATTTTCTCCACACATGAGGTTGTGAATGTTTATTGGAATGAAACCCAAATTCTGCACAGACAAACTTGATCAGAAATGATTGGAGCCTTTGGCTCAGGTGAGATAAATATTATAAATGAGATATTGCAGTATTAACAAAACCTAACTTATTAACAATCCATGAATCTTTTTAACTCTACATTACAAAACCACCAGTGGAATGTACCTCTGCATCTTCATCCTCTGATTCCGATGACCCGCTATCTTCATCCAACTCTGCATCTTCTCCATATCGAGATTTAACTATTGATATACACAATTTAAATATTTAGTTTACAGATATGAATGATAATGATTTATAGTGCTATTGCATACATTTCTAGACATCATTAGGTTATTCTCTTTAGAGATGTGGACAGCCATAAGCCTAATCCAATGGATGGAGGTATAAAAAATTAATCATATATTTTTCGGGTGAGCAGGTATCACCGAATTTTCGGTAAAACTCATCAATGCGCAAAGCGCATTGATGAAAGTTTTACCGTCTAAAAATCGGTGATGACCTGCATATCAACCGAAAAAATATCAGATTTATTCTTATCATCATAATTTTATATTACAACAAAACAATGCCATTAGACTTTACTTGTTGTTCAGGTACGTAATCGAAAAATCACCTCAATTCTTATAAAGGTGTTTTAACAATGAGATCGGCGCTAGAGTGATCACGTGCAAATAAAATTTAATGATATGCCCTGTCCACTTCTCTAAAGAGAATAATCATTACTTTAGGAATATGGATTCTAAGCAGGGTATATGGACTCACATTTCCTGTCAAAGTTTACATTCTCAGAAATTAAAAGAGAAATATGGGATAGAGCAGAGATTGAGTTATCTAACTCACTTGAGTTATCAACGTTCATGGGGAACCCAACTCGGTACAGGAACTTATGAAGAAGAGAAAAGTCAGAGATTTTTCGAACTGCAGACATGCGAGAGGCGAGTTAATTGACTTACGTTTCATAAGCTCTTCTCTTCTTCTCCAATCATCGTATTTAGACGCATAAGCCTCGTTTATTTTAAATCCCCCAGTATCTTCATCAGAACTGTCCGACAGCATGGTTTTCGTTCCACGTTTTTGGTTTTGTTATTATTTTTATTCGAGATGAGAGATAAGTCGTACATATAATTTTCATTTGATTGTCCTTTGTGTGTGTCGGGCGGGGTGTCGAGCTCTATATAGCAGTCAAAATATTGTTAGCATTGACAATAATAAATTAACAATGATAATTAGGGGGAAAAAACATACAAACCATGTATCTCATGCGAAACAAACTCAAAATTTTTTGCACGGATAAAATCGCAGGAATTGTTCCAGCTTACAAAATTTCATACATGTATACTAGCTGAGAGAGAGAAGAGAGAGAGTAGAAGAGAGAAGACAGAGAGAGAGAGAGAGAGAGAGAGAGAGAGAGAGAGAGCTATTGCATGGCTACAAAGAAAATTGCAACAAAGTGTGAGCAAGGTCCAACTAATTTGTTGGAAAAGACGTGTCATAGTTTGCTTCCTATAACGAAACACCCCGGGGGGGGGGGGGGGGGGGGGCACTCCTATATACAAATAGATAGGCGACGTGCAGCTGGAATAAGGTAGGCCCTTTCCACTTCAGAATATATAACAAGGTATAGAAATCAGCAAGAAATATATTGATAAGGTAACTTAATATTGACTCGATTAATTATAAATTAGAGAATAATAATACCTATATCCCATATAACAACACCCTGTATCAAAGCCCGAGCACCACATATCAAGCCCAAAGGGCCCGAAGGCCCGAGGGCTGATTATTGGTCGAGGGCTGAAATACAGGGGTGTGATTATGGAAGATAGGTATGTTATTTATTATTTTATTACATACTTAGTATTTAAAATACAAAACAAGTCATATTAAAAACAATAATTTTAATCACACTTTAAACAATAAAGCGTGATAGGGATTCATGTACATGGTGTATAACTACATGTAAATAAATGAATGAAGCGGTATAAAAGCAAAGGGGTTCCGGAAACGAGGTGTTCCGCACGTGGAGGGCTGATATGGATTTGCAGGGCTGATACAGGTTATCAGCCCTAGGGCTGTATAGGCTATTTGTATGTGCATCTGTATCGCACATGCAAAAAACCTGTATTTAAACTAAGTATGTAATAAATGAATTAGAACATAGTTAATTTAGTTTTAATTAGACAACACAAAATAATTTTTGACAGACCCAGTTGGTGGCGTTCATAAAAGGACTTATGACCACCTTGTCCATCCCTGTATTGTACAGTAGCAGTTCCAATGAATGTCCCTGCCATAAATATGAAGTGCCCCCCCCCCCCCGGGACGAAACATATTGATTAGGAAGGTAAAAAGAAAAATCAAACAGATAAACCTAAAAAAAAAAACCAACAAAACGTTAAAGGGTGATTTGCATATTGTAAATGTACATAATTATATCATTATTTTTTTAAAGTCAACATCAAGAGAATTTGATTTTTATATTCAGCTTATTCTCTTGTATTGCTGTGAAAATCAATTATTGTTATTAGTTAGGACTATACCTATTTGGGACATTTAATTCTATAATTCATTTTCTATAGGATTAATTTTCCTACTGAAAATCATAGGAGTTTCCTATAGGACTATTTCTCCAATAGGATATTGATAGGATTTTGATAGGATAAAAAATCCCCCCATTCTCCTACAGGATTTTTATCTTTAGGAGCTTATATCTCTTTTTGTCCAAGTTGTAGTAACTTTACCTTAGAACTAGAAGATACTGCAAAAAAATCCCACCAGATACACTGAATTTGGTTTCTGTATTTTTGATAAAAAGGGTAGCAAAAAGCCTTTGTCATGTCCGAAGTTAAATGTCATACTGTTTATAAAGATTGTGTCTTCAAATCAAACATCCAACATTCACTTCATCATTAAATTTCTACAAAGAAATCTACAGAAGTAGATAAAAGAAACCCTATCTTGACAATATGACATGGAATAGGATAGAATAGAATAGAATTTATTTCCAATTTTGGACCCATAAAGGGTATTCAGAACAAATAACAAGAATATTGAAATAAAACATAGCATAAACAAAAAATAATCAGGGGAAACATATATATGTTTCCGAGGATCGAGGCTGCAACACGCAATTTCCTATTAGATAGTATCCTTTATGGGTTGAGAAGGGGGGGGGGTTGAATACATGAAAAAAATCTGATCACATTTCT
>CAJDSM010001788.1:15924-30757 GCA_903981925.1 Ostrea lurida
AAAAAAAAAAAAAAAAAAAAAAAACCCGGGGGGGGCGCAAATATAACATGAAGAACATTTCTTTATGTATTGTAATGGGTGTCAATCACAGATCGACATACATTAAAACAGCAATGTTGCAGCCAGGGATATGCATTCAAAAATATATTTTATTCTTCTAAGTATAATTCCAATGCAATTTTAAAATGCCCTTTTCTGCATGTTATACCAAATTTCTTAGAATTCAGAGTTAAAAATCAAATTATCTTGAATGTACTCTTAATATTGGTAGTTAATAAATTGGGTTATATATAACCATTGATTAAATCGATCAGTACGCTATTTCAAATGACTACTAAAAATATTGAAATCAAGGTACACTATACATATCATTGTTTTCAGTTGATGTTGCATCACCGTGCGTCTTGGAATTTGATCTTTTTTTTTTAAGTACTTATTCAACTACACGCGCATACTGTACTAAAACTTATTATAGAACCACGTCATGCATCACCTAGAATCAGTCAAACTAATGGCGTACTTTGTACAGTCCAAATGTTTTTAACGTTTTTTGTTACAGAATTATGGATGTAACGATGTACACTAACATAACATTATTCAAATATATGACTTGGCATGCTTTTTTTTTCAAGAAAAAAAAAGCTAACTAGATTTGTTCTTTGGCAGATCCCCTCGGAACCCCCAGCATGTGCATCAAGCCAAACAGTAAACACACGCGCAGTGCGCGGATGACTAAATATCCGCAGCAGGAGCCAAAAAGATTGCAAAACAAAGAAGACAATTTTGGCACGCGTGTAATGTATAGACGCAGTATCTAAAAGAGTCGCAGGAATAAAATCCCAACATTTTTGGGGACGAAATAAAAGAGGAAACATTATACATTAACGTGACTATGTGCGAAGACACACCATGGTAAGTTTATAATTTATACATCTGTTGTACATGTAACTTAATATCTTCGTCAGTTTTATCATATCAAGAGCGAATCAAGTGGGGGACTAGGAATGCAATCCCCCTCCCGTCCGAGATTGGTATCAAAAATAAATTTTTCTGCGTAATTCGATGTTGGTTCAGTTGTAAAGCACTATTTGCTAGATCTCTAGTATAGCACTGCGTGGACATCATCCTGGGAAATCTCCTAGACGCGTTTGGAGGTAACTGGACGTGTTAACGAAACAATGCCCCTTCTGTCTCCTGGTGGCGGTATATTTAAAACTACATGTACCGTGGTGGTATTCTTTTCTTTTTCTTAGGACTGTCATTATAAGGGACTTTAGCCACCAGTGCTTATACATCATACAATTAGGCCGGTGGAGATCGACCTTCTTTGTCTTGTTACAACACCCAACGTCTCTTGTTTACGTACACTTTAGTATAATTCATGTAACGTATTTTATACCACGATCGAAGTACCTACTTGTTGTGGTGCTGTTGCTGTTAGTGTTGTTGGGGGTAATTGTTTGGTCTGAATTGGTTGTCTTGGTGGTGGTGGTGGTGTTGTCGATGGTTGTGGTGTTTTAGTTGTAAAATTGTCGGCAGTTTTAGTTTTGATGGTTGTGCTGATTTTTGTTGTCTGTGGTTGTTTTGTTGTTGTCAGTGGCTGTGTTGGGGTTTTTGTGGTGATGGTTGGGTGTGTTTGTTAGTTCTATTTTTGTTGTCAGTGGGTTATTTTTGTTGTTAATGGTTGTGTTGTTTTTGTTGGTGCTGTTTTATGTTGTCAGTGGTTGTTTTGTTGTCGGTGGTTGTGTTGTTTATGGTAATGGTTGGGTGTGTTTGTTAGTTCTATTTTTGTTGTCAGTGGGTTATTTTTGTTGTTAATGGTTGTGTTGTTTTTGTTGGTGCTGTTTTATGTTGTCAGTGGTTGTTTTGTTGTCGGTGGTTGTGTTGTTTATGGTAAAAGTTGGGTTGTGTTTGTATGTGCTGGGGTTTGTGTTTTTTTGGTTTTTTTTTGTTTTTTTGGTCATTGGTTGTCTTGTTGTTGATGGTTGTGGAATATTTGTTGTTAGTGGTTGTTTTGTTGTTGTTGATGGTTGTGTTGTTTGTGGTGATGGTTGTTGTGTGGGTTTTTTTACGAAGTTTGTGGTAGTTTTTTTTTTGTCCGTGCTACTTTTGTTGCCAGTGGTGTAACACGCCCGTCAAAGACAGGACGTATTACGGAGGACGTCGTCCGTCGGTCTGGATCTTGAAGGCCGAATACAGAGTTAACCATAAGCTTCAGGGTCTTGCAACTTTGTACATTTGATCACCATGATGAGAGGAAGATGCCTATTGTTTTTCAAGGTCAAACATACTATACAGTATCACTTTGTAGAAAAATTTTGTGGGCAAGATACAGACCGAACCGTAAGCTCCAGGATATTACAACTTGGTCAAAGCCATAGTATCAGCTAATAGGAAAACCTTGTAGGAAGAATACAGACCAAACTATATTATGACCAAGACTGTCAAAATTGGTCATAATAAACCTTATGCCAAGTGGAGGGTGCCTATTGTTTCTCAATAAGCATAATTATGAATCAGCACATAGAGGACAGTGCCAACTCTGTTAAAATTATAACGGCCATATTATACCACGTTGGCGTTGCTCTGTGTTGATGGTTGTGGTGTGTTTGGTAGTGCTGCTTTTATTGCCAGTAGTTGTATTTTTGTTGTTGATTGTTGCGCTGTATATGTCGTCAGTGGTTGTTTTGTTATTGGTGGTATTGATGGTTGTGCTGGGTTGTTGTTTTTTTTGTTAGTGCTGTTTTTATTGTCAATAGTTATATTTTTGTTGGTGATGGTTGTGCTGGTTTTTTTGGTGTCAGTTATTGTTTTGTTGTCGGTGATGATTTTTTGTTAGTGCTGTTTTTGTTGTCAATAGTAGTGTTTTTGTTGGTGATGGTTGCGCTGTTTTTGTCGTCAGTGGTTGTTTAGTTATTGTGTATAGTTGTGTTGTTGGTGGTATTAATAGTTGTGTTGTTTTTGTCAGTGCTGTTTTTGTTGTCAATGGTTGTATTTTTGTTGGTGATGGTTGTGCTTTTTTGTTGTCAGTTATTGTTTTGTTGTTCGGGTTGTAGTGCTGCACTTTATTCCAAGACCTACAGCGAAGAACGATGAGACATCTCCAAAGTTTGTAGTTCAAGTACAGCTAAATAAATGTCATGTAGACACAACATCAGATTCTCCAGTGTACTTGTAAACCATGCTCACATGCATGCATGGAAATTCACGTCACAGAGCTCTCAGAAATCTCATTCTGAGACAGTATTTATCATTCATCTACATGCTTTAAGCTGAGTGTTTTTTAAAATCGCGCCAGCGCTCCGAGCAGTAACAAACAGCGTCACATACTACATGTATACAGTAAAGCAGACCAAACAAACATCTTTTTTGAATTACTTATAAAACATTCTGAAATGAATATAGTTATTTCGGAAAGGGGGGGGGGGGGTGTCAAACCAAAATACACAAGATTTCATCCAATACCTTCAAATACCAGACAGGTCAACCATGAGGTATATTCTTAGATGCTATTACAGTCCTGCATTCCATTTTCTTAGGCGTCATAAACTTGTAAATAAAAAAATGTTATGTCCACAGTCTCACTGTGATTCGATACTCAACCGACTTAGTGGTAATTAGCTGAACATTCATATTTCAACAGCGAGTGCGATCTGAACACACGTTTCACTTTTAGTCACAAGTTTTTTTTTATCAATATTTTGTAATTTTATAATATCCGTATTTTTTTAATTACATTTTGACGTCGATCAAATTATTAGCTCTGAAAGCCATTTGGAAATTGAATCGGGCGAATTTAGATACAGTTCCGGGCAAAGTTAGTTCATATCATCGGTAAACATGCGTTATATAGTCTTATAATCAATATAAATCATAAAAGGGAATCTGCATTGATATTTTCCCCCTCAATCTGATTTCAAGTCGTCACTAGTTTTCCATTGTTATCCTTACCCACTCCATCACGTGCATTAGAGTAGATGGATAGACTATACTGCTATGTTCCTAGTTTATACAAAATCCTTTTTAAGTCGATCCCTGCGATAACCTGGGCCATTTTAAAAGTAGTGAGGATGAACACCGACCTTGACACGTGACTGAAGGTCTCATCCTATACACCCGCTACTTCAATTTCCAAGCTCTTCATAAGAAACAGTCGCCACATTTTGACGACTCTGTCGTGACCGGGTTTCTAACGTAAAACTCCCCTAGTCTACCATTGAACTGGCAGATTTTTCAATTCGCACACTAATTGTACTAAACCTTACGAATATCTTATAACATTTCATTGTAAAAAATCATTCAATCAATTTCCAAAACTAAATTGGTACACTCTTATAGATACATACACTTTACTTTTCAGAGTACCAAGGAAATGTTTGATGAGGATGAGAGCACGTGGGAGGATTTACCCGACATCTTATTGGAGGATATATTTACTCTGCTAGAACCACGTCATCGGCACGAGGCTTCACAAGTTTGCCAACGTTGGTACGAAACCTTTTACGCTCCAAGAGTTTGGGAGCATTTCACTTTGAAAGGAAACATTCTGACGAAACGACGGTTCTACATTTACAAAGGATATCAGCGAGAAACCTGTCCAAGGAAAACACAGATCTGTCTGCACAGAGTGGGGTACCTCTTCAAGAAGATCACCATCACACCCATCCACGACTTTCAGCATGTGTACGAGTTCATCCGCATACTCCGTGCGTATCTGGGGTATTTTGAAGAATTCCCTATGCCCCTACTGCACACTTTCCATTTTACCTTCACTTGCGAGACAAGAGGCATCACAGGTGTGATTGTACATGGAACAGGCGGGAAAATGATGGAAGAGCTTCGTCATCTTCTTCGAAATATGAAGTTGTTGAAGGATCTTAAACTGAACAACCTTATGCTAGACGAAGCCGAAGTAACTGGCTTGTTCGACGCAATTGCCAACAACTGTAGTGACACAATTCAAACCCTGGAAATTTTGGATTTCACAAAAGATCCGTATCCTATTCTGGGCATTACGCTATTTAGCAACCTTCACATCCTCAAAACGAGTCCTCAACACCTTGATGACGAAGTGATTGTCATTCTTGCGTCATCAGGTATTACAAAACTGCACATCATCCAAGGACGTTACACGTGCAATGCGGACTCTGTGTCAGATGAAGCATGGCGACTGCTCAAGGATATGGCGCCATATTTTCGCGTTACCTTGGAAGTGCGAGGTCATACGAAGAACCCGTTGATCCTTCAGCCTCACGCCCCTGTAAACCGCATCGTTTACAATTCACCAAATTTGAAATTACCACACGAGACAGCGGTGTGGATGGTCCACTATTACCACAACACTTTAGAGTACTTTGCTCAAAAACGACTCCCGCGAACTCACGGCCCTCGAACATTTCACGACCGTGGTGATGCCGCCTTTCTGATGTTGGTTAGAAGCTGCCCAAAGCTACACACACTTATCATCAGCGAAAGGATATCCACGGCAACAGCCATTCAGATCGCCAAGATAAAGCCATCGCTGGAAGACTACATCGTGCGAGAAAATGGTCTTCTGAAAAGATGTGATGGTCCGAAAACAGACAACAGTTTCAGAGACGCGGAAATTCGGAAAATTTCAAGATCATACGAGGCAACCAAAGAGGAAATTTCTATAACCCTTGGTAGAAGATGGACGCCCATGCCAGATAAACATTTTAAAAAGTTGTGAGTCTGGGTTGACAAATTTGTAACGCTTCTTGGTGCTTTCAATATTTTAAAAATACAGTAAAATATCTGTATCTCGAATATGGTTTATCTCGAATACTAGTACCCTGCTTATGTCGAAGTCGACTGCCGGTTCCAGCCATTTTCCCTATATAAATGATTTAAAAAACTCCTGATATTTCGAACACGGTAATCTCGAATACCCCGCTTATGTCGAGTATTTTCAAGGTCCCATGCCCTAGTTCACCTGGTTTATCTCGAAGTGCAGTCAATTTTCCGGTCTGCTCACCATACCTGACTTCGTTAAGTCACACATTCACTCCCGATAATGATAATTAATGACCAGTAGTTCCAACTTGCCCTCTTCAGGTAGAGCCAGGTCGCGGAATTGGTGTAACAGTCTTTCATCGGCGCAGGATTAAGTCCACCGCCAATTAGGACCTAACAGACAGGCACCATTAATTTTTTTATCAATTTTGAAACGTATTGTGAATTCGACGGGATGGTTTTAGATATTTTAGAAAATAAAACGGAAATGTTTTTCTTAGAAATCCACAATATTAATTATCAACTTGCACAATAAGAGACGACAACGGGTTGTTTGTTGTAATGTGAAACCCATACAATGCATCAAATATTCGCCCCCCCCCCCCCCGTTCAAGATCGATTTTTGGATATCTCGAACCCCCGGATATCTCTCAAAGTTTTTTTCGAAGTCCCTCGGATTTTGAGATGGAGGTATTTTACTGTATCTGTATTTTTGTAACTTTATATTATATTTGATATTGTGTTTTTGTACTTTTTTAAAGTTGATGTTGTATGTATTCACTCGAAATGCCAGAGACTGGGGGAAAAAATCAGACATTTTTCAATGAAAAGTATTTTTGAAAAGTGAATGCACTCCTATATACAAATCTAAAAGATTGATGATCAATTGACCAGGATCGGCAAGTATGTTGCATGTTCATAAGGATTTTGATTTGAAACCACCATAAAGGAAGGTTAATTATTGTCACTAGCTAATTCAACTCTATATTGCAACTAAAACAAGACCGAAATTAAAGCGGCATAGAATCTTTTTGAGCTAAAACTGTTCAGATTTAATGTTTACAATGCTCACATATATAAGGTATTTTTAATGGTCAGCAAAAATTTGAACGTCATTGGTTGAGTTACAAGTGAGATACTTTGTTTGTGCCATGCTTTTGTTGACATAATTATATTGAGCAGATAAGATAAATAGTACGTCACGTGATAAAACACTATACGTAATATTTTAATTGTGACGTCACAATGCCACGCCAAGCGCAGGCTATTTTCAATGTAAAAATCATATTTTTCACAAGCATTATTCTGCTTTTCAAATTCTTGCATAATTAAAAGAACCACAGATCTTCCATTCATTAAATGAGGTTATTTAATAGCTTATGATAACATATCTGTGATCGGGGATCTTTTATAAAAATCGACAACTCTGGAATAATGAACTGTGCTCTGATTCTGTTGAATATTCAATTTAAATAATTATGTAATGAACATTTTTCCTTTAATATAATTTTAAAGATTTCCCATACCTGAACTTTTTTCTATACACTGCCCATGAATAGAAATACTGGTTTTACTATGGTATTTGTAAATCGAATTCAGAAACTGCATGGTTGCATTCTTTCCACTTGCTTCACCCCCCCCCCCCTTACAATTTTTCACTTGTAACATTATTTTTGGAGAGTTTTATCAATTTAGATAAATAAATGAATATGATTGAAACATCTTATAGCCAGTGTTTATGATTTGTAATTGTTATATTGAAATTCCTGACTTGAACAAAGACTGTGTTGGTTAGATGTTAACGAAATTATTCTGTTACCACTGAAAACAAACATAATTTATTCAATAATTAATCTAGCTTCAATAGTCATATTTTCAACGAAAAGGTGAGTGGCTTTGGTATCAGTTTACTACACACAATTTATAAAAAAATTCAATGACGGGTTTTTAAGAAAATATGAATTATGTACTGAGAAATGCTTTTTCAAAGAGCATTTTTTGTTCATGTTTGGAGGTTGATCTAATATTTAAAAAAATGGCAAATGCCAACATAAAATTATTTCAATATATTTAATTACTGGGATATTTTGAACATTCTTGTTTTAAAATTCAATAAAAATTATTCAAATTATTTTTCAGCAGGCCTTTATATTATCATTACATAGAAATTAACATTTTTAAGTAAGGGAGTAATTCAGACCTGATTATCTCCTTATTTGTCTAGCTTCCCATGACGGAAACTTCACTCATATTGTGAAGGACACTTCAATATAGATATATGAAAGAAATGAGAAAAATTCAATGATAGATTATTTTTAGCTTGTCTATTAATATCCCCCTTAATATACGAGGGTTGTCCGTAAACGTTCGTGGACAAGCCTTATTTATTTAAAAGTAACGTTATTGATATTTATATTAGCATATTTATAATCCTTTACTATATGTGAATTATAAAATGTAAAATTTTGTCCGATTTTATATGTATATTAAAAAGTTATGATTCGTTATTGACGTGGGATGGTGACCCGGAGCACGGCAAAAAGTAGTTTATCGTTTCATACATGCAGTTCATTTTGTTATTTTGTAAATTCCGCGAAGATTGAGATGATTTTTACATCATGGTGTTTCCAAGAAGTTAAATGTCAAACCTGCCAAATTTGAACGTTCAAAGTATCGAAAAGCAGAGAAATCGAGGTTTAGATCTATTTGGACAGTTTCGTAATTTTTCAGAAAAGGTGGAGCAGAGAGCAGCGATAAAATTTTGTGTAGATATCGGAAAAACACCCAAATAGACCACGAAAGTCCGTAAACAGTCGGGAAAAACACTAAGATGAAAAAAAATTTGACACTGGAAATTAAATCTCATTAAAGGTGTTAATTATTTAGTTTATTTAAATAGTTTTTGATATTTGGTACGGGCCACTTACCCCAGAAAAAAATTTTCAAAGATATGAAGTATTGATGAAAAGAAATCACCATTGCTCACTTGAATGAAAACAAAACACGCAAATAAAGAGTTCAGTTAACTTATCTTTACTACTTAACATGTTACAAATGCTTGAAGTGATTAAGAATTGGTAATCTACCCACAAAATACTGAAAATTTCAATTTAGATCTAAGGGCAGATAACTCCAATTGCTTAAAATTACTAGCTCTTTTTGTGTGCAGTGTAGAGAGGGTCCTTAAGCGATATAAAAGATTTTTGGACGGAAGGGACATTTTCCGGGATGACATGCGTGACAGAAGAGACCATCTTATCCGAGATTGCAGTGTTGGCGAAAAATGAACTTTTCGTGACGTGCTTGACAGTGAACGGCGACTTAAAGTTCGTGAAATTGCGAGAAGTGATTTCGGGTCCATGGAATTTAACTCCCATGATCTATATATGATTACGTATGAAACCAGAAGTTTTATTGTAATAATTTTTGATACAGTTAAGCAGACATAAGAAAATTGTGCGTGTTGAGTTTAGGTGACTACGTTGGAAAAAGTTAATTGTTCGTTAGCGTTTGACGTTGGACAACGTCAAGGGATTTTCATTTTACTGCTTCGGGTATGAGTTTGTTTCTTTTTTGTATGATAGAATTATAACTAAATGTGCTTTGTTTGTAATGAAAATTTGCATATTAATAAGATAAAACACGAATTTAACGAAAATGTTAGTTTCATATAGTATTACTTTATCAAGGTTTGTTAGTTTTTATCAAGGTTGTCCACGAACTTTACGGACAACCCTTGTAGTTTCTAGTGTTTCTCACATTGTAAGTATGGCATTTTTCTGTGCAGCTATCTTTATGTAATCTAAGATTATGTATCTTTGTTACTCCAACAAGTTAAAGCCTCGGTTAACGTACCTTATATACCTCGCCAAGGTATACGCGGCGCCAAGTCAAAAGTATCTCGCCGTGAACCTCTAGCATGCTGGAGTAGTATCTTTGTAAGGCTGGAAGAAAGTCCAGAGAACGTGTACTATAAGTTTGGAATACAAGAAAATTCCGTTTACTTTGAATGTGTTAACTTTGAAACTCCAAACTGAGTTGATGGTCAACAAATTATCTTGGCTACTGAGAGCAAGTTGATCTGCATCCCGAATGCTTCGTAAGCTTTATTGATTTCGATATTCTCATTACACTTCTGATGAATCTTCCTATTGATATGATCTTGGATGCCATCTGATGACACACTATTGAAAGCTGTAGATATTCCATTTGATCTTACACCAGGCTTTGATGTACTATGATGTATTTGTTTGGTATAATTGAATAAATTTCTTTGAGCAAAATGTGAAAACAAATTTGTCTGATTCAAAGTATGTGCTCTAGATACTTTCACACATACATTAAGTTGTGCTGTTTTTATTTTCTGTCATCGATGTATTCAGCCATCGATTTTAAAGTAATGCACAAATGAATTGAAACCATTGCTGATTACTCTCTTGCGCGGTTTGCAGGCAATAAAAGTAATATTTTATAAGTTTGAGACGAACGACATGATAATAGATTGATTAAGGATAAAGATGTTGTTACCTGTTTACCTGTTGTTACCTGGGTTTTTTTCGCTGAGAGTTATTCATCATTGCTTACACTGATATTAGTTATAAAATTGATTTTCCTGGTGACATAATTTTCTCTGCAAATTTTTAAAAGCAGTTTAATGCATATCACATCTTTTTACCAGGAGCGTTTACGTCGGGTTTTTTTTTCTTTTCTCTTATTTCCCAAGGGCACGCATTGTGCTCCTTTGTTAGCTGACCTGTTTTTATATTCTTACGAGCCAGAATTTATTAAAACGTTTTTACATGAGAAGAAAAAATATCTAGCTGTGGCCTTTGATCCGACGTTTCGATATATCGACAACATTTTATCTATTAATAATAATAATTTCATTCTTATGTCTCAGCGAACTAGTGATAACAGACACCACAGAGTCATCCATATTTATTTCGTACTTGGGTATTTAATTGGACATAGAAATTAACAGCAAACCAAGAACCCAGCTTTATGAAAATGGAAAGATTTCAGCCTCTTCATCGTCATTTTCCTTTGTTTATGTTGCAACATTCCATCATAACCTGCAAATGGTGTTAATATATATGTCTCTCAGTTGATTCGATACGCAAGTTAACACTCTCTTTACACTCAGCATTTCGCAAGTTCTATGGTCGTTATAACGATTTAGTTTGCCAATACAGCCTACCTATGTAAAGGCAAAGATAACGAACAGTGGTCAATCTCATTCAAAAACAAGAGCTGGGCAAACACGGACTCCTGGGCACACCAGAGGTGGGATCAGGTGCCTAGGAGGAGTAAGCACCCCCTGTTTACCGGTCACACTCGCCGTGAGCCCATAGTCTTGATCAAATGCTTTCGACGTGTTTTATACCATTTTAGGTCGTTTTTTTATAGTACACTGATTTTGACTACGGATTATTCCGCCGACCTGATAGAAAATTATTAAACACTATAAGAATAAGATCTATTGAAAAAGAAACAATGAAACTTGTATTTCTTTCTTCAAATCAAACGAGAACTGCCGTGTTAAAGCTAGTCAATGTACATCGTCGCAAATCACACCCATTGTCTTCGTTCACACTATGTCAATGCAGGTGGGGTAGGGCCTAAGATAAAAAAAAAAGTTTGTTTGCTGTTGCCGCCCAAAAAGCCGCGGAAAGCCCCCCCCCCCCCCCCCAAAAAAAAATAGTTTTTGCCGGTTTTTTTGTTGGTTTTCTTTTCTGTTTTTTGTTGGGGTTTTTTTTTTTGTTGGTTTTTTTTTTGTTTTTTTTTTTTTTTTTTTTTTTTTGTTTTTTTTTTTTTTTGTTTATTTTTTTTTTTTGTTTTTTTGTTTTTGTTTTTTTTTGTTTTTTTTTTTGTTTTTTTTTTGTTGTTGTTTTTTTTTTGATGTCCGACTTTGTTTTATCTTCTAAGCGCTTGTAGTGTAAGGAAATCGATATTTCTGTAAAGCGTTTTACAGACTGAGAAAGACCGAAACACGCAGAAAATGTCATAGAATAACAAAAGGAAGGGGATGGGTCACTTACGAAATGGCAAAGACAACGAACAGTGATCAATCTCGTAAGTCCCAATTACATAAAACAAAACAAGAGTTGGAAAAATACAGACCCTAGAATACATAACACCAGAGGTAGATCAGGTGCCTTGGAGGAGTAAGCATCCTATGTCGATCGGTCAAACCCGCCGTGAGTCCATCGTCTTGATCAGGTAAACGGAGTAATCCGTATAGTGAAAATAAGTGTATTAAGCCATTTTAACAATAGCTATGAAACACATCAGGCAGCATTTTATCTAATGACAGGCCATAGTGGCAAACTATATCGTTAATTTGCTCAAATGTCAACATAAAACATAGTAAAAAATGATTATATTAACATTTCTCTAACATGTCATGTCAAGATATATTGTACAAACTATTTTACACGAGGTGGACATGGATGGAATTTATTATCCCATTACCGGTAGTCGTACACATTGCAGAACATCATTAGACAGACTCCCCAAACGAAGTACAGTGTTAATGATTTATTTCCAATCAAACTGCACTGAAAATGTATTTTCACTATGCATGAAGTGTCTCATAATCATAACTCACTAACTTTGAAGTCGATTATTTGTTAATTGGAAATTATTTATTAAAAATGGAGGAAATTATAAAAAAAAATGAACTTTTCTGAGTGCTTTTTACAATAAATTATGACTGTATTGCTGCTGAATGATGTACATATGGTCACATAATGGTGTTCTTGATATCCTGTAATGGTGTTCGTCGGGACGAGTAGGTGTTTAAGTTTTGACATTTGTTTCATACAGACTTTTGTCTTTAAAATATAATATGCACTCGGTATGTTGTCTCGGCAGATAATTTAAAGCAACTTCATTGAATATTTTGTTAAACAGTGCCATGGAGAGCTTTTATTTGTGATAGTCTAAAGCATCCAAACACATTGATCAGAAAAAATAACCAATACCATCATTTGATGATGTATAACTTCGATAGCTGGAGTTAGAATAGGTCCTCAGCATCCCCTTGCGTGTCGTAAAAGGCGACTGAATGGGGCCGTCATTCGGATGAGACCGTAAAAACCGAGGTCCCGTATCACAGCAGGTGTGGCACGAAAAAGATCCCTCCCTGCTCAAAGGCCCTGAGTGCCGAGCATAGGCCTAAATTTTGCAGCCCTTCACCGGCATTGGTGACGTCTCCATATGAGTGAAATATTCTCGAGTGGGACGTAAAACAGTAAATAATCAACCAATCAATCGATAGCTGGAACCTACAGAGTACTGAATGTACTGATAGCCGGGTACATGTACTTCATATTGAAGAAAACAAAACTTTACATTTCAAGCCAAAGAGATTTGTTTAAATCCCTTTTTGTGCTTTCCATACAAAATATTGCCTTCAGAGTCAACTGATAATGCTTTTGATATATATATATATATTTAATGAATAAATGGTCACCAATCCAGGTGCTGTCCACGTTTGCCGTTGCTTAGCTTGCGTGATCAAGATAGAAACTGTACAACATTGCCAGAAAAGCTAGAGCTCTAAATATAGAGTCGGCACAAGTTTTCTCTTATACTGTCCGCTACACTACAAACAAAACCCCCTCACTTTCAAATGTTTTGAATATAGAAACTTGATTTGAATTTTACAAAGTTATGGATTTTGCATTCGAAAACAACGTACGATGAATTGATTATGAAGAGTGTAAATTTAGTTTGGCGGTTGTTGGGGTCATTTCCGGATTACTACGCGCAGATCGGTGATCCATAGCTTACGCTATATGGTACCCGGCTTAAAACCACTCATAGAGCCTGATTAACCGTTCGTCATGCTTACATCTTTGGGGGTTTGTTTGTTTGTTTGTTTTGAGGATTTTTGGTTTGGGGGGTATTTTTGTTTTTTAAATTTATTCATCATTTTATTATTATCCTTATTTAATAAATCTGTTTTGTTTTTGTATTTTGTTGGAGTTTTTCACGTTTTATCTAAGAAATAACTTTCATTTTTGGAAATACATGTATTTTTGATTATAAAGTTTATTCCTTTCATTTCCGTCTGAATTCGCGGACCAGCCATTGAAATAGATGCACAGTCCGCCCTCATAAGCGCATTGTTTACCACTCAACGCGTTCATATGTTTCGGTGACCCGCCGATAGGGATTCATCAGCTTCTGCAAGGTGCCGATAAATTGTGTAAAGTAGCGGAATCTTATAAAATTTTATATTTATACCGCCGTTTCAAGATCGATTGCATTTAGCTGGATGTGACAATTAACTATTCGTAGATAAGATGAGAGTTCACAACATGGTCAGGACATCAAAGGAGCAGACGAAGGAAGAGAATAGTGAACAATACAGAGAGGGTTTCTCATTTATTTATTGTTTTTATATTTTGAACAAAAACGGCACCCGAAAATAAAGTTTCTGGTCGTTGGGAAACATGATACAAATTTTGTTAGAAACCACTCTGATTGCCCACACAAGTACTCTGAAGTAGATATTTAAAAGAGCACGCTTGGGTTTCTTATCGATATTATTTATGTAGTCTTTGGAGACCATGTCTTCCAGCAATCTGTTGGTATTCCTATGGGCACTAATTGTGCCCCTTATTGGCTGACTTATTTTTATATTAATACGAAGCAGAATTTGTTTAAAAACTGTTACGGGATAAAAACAAAACAATTGCCGTGTCCTTAAACCTTGTACATATAGATACATTATATTGATGATGTCTTATCAATTAACACTCAGGATTTTCATAATTATGCCCATATGATATATCCCGACGAACTCGAAATAAAGGACACCACATAATCAGACATATTTGCTTCATATTTGGATATTTTACTTAATATTGACTCTAATGGCAGACTGACAACCACATTATATGATAAACGTGTGGACTTTAACTTTGCAATCGTCATTTTTCTTTTCTTTGTAGTAATGTACCACTATCACCTGCTTATTGTGTGTATGTCTCTCAGTTGATTAGATACGCAAGAACATGCCATGCGTATAAGGACTATTAAAATCGAGGCCAACTACTAACTAACAAGAGGC
>CAJDSM010001789.1:0-10828 GCA_903981925.1 Ostrea lurida
GTTAACTTCGCCTTTTTGTATACCCCCCTTACCTATTTGTTCCAAATATATCAAATATATCAAAATACACAAACATGTGAAAACAGTTGTTGTGTACACGCAGTTTTGTTTATGACGCAGTCTACATTCTCCGCAATAGTCTCGTTCAAACAGACACTACGCAAATCTCCGTTACGTTGCTTTGATGGATTGTGACGTCATCAGTTTTCAGAGAATACTGAATCGGAAAAAAACAGTGTGGTGATCCGGTAAGTCGGATCACACTCTTGGAATTTTACAGTATCAACACTCGGATCATTGATGGATATGATAAAGACTATTTCCCTGCAAAAAGGTGCGACAATTTGATGAACTGATAACACAGTACAGGTATTCGGAACACTTAGCAATTTCTTTCAAGCTAAGGAAAAGTTTCCGATATGTTTCAAATGCAAATAGCTTATGACGTCACAGCCTACTACGCTATGCAGCCAATCGTAACTACTCGGCTATTCCCGTAACCGAAAATGTTACGGAAATTGACGAGCGTGATCCGATTGGCTATCAGCGGCTGTAGACATTGTGACTATTGCATTATGGGAGTAAAATATCTAGGGTAAACAATATGGCGGGAATTACAATAAACTTCACAGCAGATGGTGAACTTATGCGATTATTTCATTTTGTTACTTTGTGCAGTCTTAGTAAATGGTAAGAAATGCATCAGTATCATTTACAGAATACAGCGATATCTGCAAAACATGTCTCTTTTCAATTAAAATCGGGTTCCTGATGCGAAATGGACCACAGGAACCGGTAAATAACGATAGTAGGGTTCTAATACCATGCTCAAAGCCCGTAAAGGGGGTAGGGGTCACCCTGCTTTAAAGATGAAAATGTTAAAACCTCTCAGCTCCCGGCGTCATTGCTTCCTGGACCACCTATTAATATGTATAAACTTTAAAAATCGAAGCTGAAATGCTCTTTGGCACACGACTCACGAGTGTAGTTTCATTGACCTAAATTTAAACTTTTTTATGCCGGTTCTCCTTTCACACAAGGAATCAAAATAAGGTTGTAGAGTTTCAACTATGGCTCATAACATTATATTTCCAAGGAAGTCCATGTTACAATTGTTAGATCCACTTCATGACATCTCCATCATGCTTTTAAGAGTAGTACAGATTATGATAATCTATTTTTATACCTTGTAGATTACGCGTAGATGTACGTATATCTTTTTCAACTATAAATAAAAAAAAATGCGATATCTATAATCTTCGGTATTGCTAAAAAAAAAAAAAAAAAAAAACAAACAAACACAAACAATGCCATGGCTTGGGTTTTGCTAGCAAACAAACCTTCACCGGTTATAATTACTACTCTGCATTAATTTTCAACATTACCTCAAAGTTGAGTTTATTTTGTTATATAAAAAAAAAATATGACTATTTCATATTCCTGTCAATCAAAACAAAAATATTTATTTAAAAATATTGTTGTTTAAAACTCCTCAATCTTTATACCAATCTATATCTACACTTATAGGCCAAATTAAATGTCACACAATAATTTTTCACTATGTTTTTCATTGAAAATTATGGACCCTTTTTTCAAATAAGTCTTACAAGGTAATATTTGTCCTGATATGAATGAAAATTTACCACTAAATGGAGAATTGAAAGGGGTTCACTACAAATTCTTTCAAATTTTTGCAAGAAAATTTGCTATCTGAAACACAAAGTTCTTTAACACTCTAAATCTTTATGTATCCTTTACAAGAATTGAACCCAATATATTTAGTTCACGGATATATATTTAATCAAACTGGTTGGATAAAAATTTAGAATTAATGGAAGAAACTGCAAACATTGTTAATTCTAAAGTTAAAATGTCACCAAAATCTGTCCAGGAATAAAACCTTATGAGGATAAAGTGGATTTTAATGAAACATATAGTTAAAAAGTTCACCTCAGGCGAGCTAATATCCATATAAGCTTTTTAATGAGCATACCCTTCATAGTTAGAATTGCAACAATTTTACTTTTGACAGACACCATTCAAAACTAACCATCCCAATTTTTATTTTTCCTTATTCTTCACTAGAGGCAGAGTATAGAAAGCATTACTTTACGGGGGGAGGGGGGGGGGGGTGACAAATTGTTTTTTTATTTTGACCACAGAACTGTCTTTTTCTATGTGAGGAGTGCAACCTTTTTTTTAAATTATACAATTCATTAGTTTTGATATTTATCATTGAATATTAATTTTGCATTTTTTCATTTATTTGTGTATTACAACTAGCAGATGTGTTTAAGTGAAGAAGAAAAAACCCAATAAACTGTGCAAAGTTAATATTTGATATGATTTTTCCAATAGCTTATCCACAAGAAATGTTTATTTCTTAAAACATTCCACCTGTTGTCTTTCTATTCTCAAAGATGCAATTATGCATTAGTGATTTACTTTTGAATGCAAATCACAATAAATTACATTTTAATCAACATTATAAGCATATCAATGAATGTGTTGCATGCATTACACAAATACAATGGTAATTTACTAAAATAAGTTGATCCAGGTTTCACTGTGCATAAAATTGAAGGACAAACACAGATAAATAAATATTGTGATAAAATCATGTTTTTATCTACTTTGATTACCATACACAAACTTTTTGGCCATCGTCACAAACGAAGAGGGAAAATGACCTGGAAAATTATCAAAATTAAAATATTAACCAAAAAAAAAAAAATGCCCCCCCCCCCAAAAAAAACAAAATTAAATAAACAATGAAAAAAAAAAATGAACAAAAAAAAAACCCTCATGAACTTGATCAGAATTAGTGTAGAATTATTGATTATCGTTCCTTATATCATTTGCATTTTGCAAAGAAAAATGATGTTTTTAAGCATTTTTGCAATGTGCTCATACTCCAGTATATTTGTAGAATTTGGTGAAAACCTTATGATAAAAGTCTGCAACTTTTTCAATTCTTTATTGATTTAATAAATTTCAACTTATTTGAAAATTTACAAAATATTACAGTTTGTGCCTCATATTCTTTTTTTTTTATTACCCTTTTGTCACATTGTCAACAGGATATGGAAAAAATCTTTAACGAACTTTCGCCATTTTATGGAGGTGGGGAGTCATTTTTAAATAGTCCATTAAATGCTAGCATCATCAGGAAATTGAAAAGCTTAAGGTTATCTTGCATTTCAGCTTTCAGATTCCTAACTTTGCAAGCACAGAACACATTTCAGTTATAAAGCACAGTATTGGTCACTCAAAAGTAATTGCTTCAAATGGAAGATTTGACTGGCTTTCCTCTATTATCCATAAAGTTGAGGAAGTCATTGTGTAGATGAAGCCCATTGTATACTGGATTGGGGGATGGAGTTTGTCCAGTCTTTTAGATATGGTCCCTGAGGATGCCCCTTTGATGTAGTTTCTTATTTCGAACAGCAGTGACTGAAACAGAAATTCATGAAGTTAAAGAAATAATCAATAAAAACCTGAATGTACTAGCAATAAAAAAAAACCCAACAAAAAACAACCCCCAAAACAAAAACCCCAAACAAATATAAATAGCAATATAGCTGCTTAACCTTATGACATCACCCTGCATCCTCTGGAGGGGAAAACAGTGTTTGTACGTCATTTGAGGCATGCATCACACCACTTCCCATTGAACTTTTTTTATAATGAAGAATAAGTTTCCACTGACACCAAATTGAGCATTGTCAATCTTCAAAGACTGAAAGAAACAACATCATCTGCATCAAACACATGGACTTTTATCACACAACATAAAAGTGCCCCCCCCCCCCCCCCACACACACACACACGCACATGGTCATTAGTACATTATGTATATTCTTAAATTAAAAAACGATATCTTGTTCTTGTACATTAAAGATAATATGTACATGTCATCTTTCAATTCAAAACATATCCAATGCATAGCACAACATCAACTGGATCTACAGGAAATTCCTACACTTTACAGTATGCACATTATAAACAATCGCCTTTTTTCAATTGATTTGCTCTGAAATTTCAGAAAATAGCATTTTTCACAATTTTACACATATCAATCGCTTTCTCTTTCCTAGCACTTCATTTGATAGGTCTGCACATGACGGAATGTTGTATTAAAAATTTCAAATTCAACAAAATGTATGTGTGGTGGGGGGGGGGGGGGGGGGGCAAAGTCAATCATTAGTTTATGAGTGGGGAAAGGGCCTGTTATCTGGCCTAAATTGGGTGTATACTTTCTCAAGTTATCAATATGTATGCTTTGAAAACATAACATTCAATTTATACATTATTGTCGGAATATATTGTATACATTACAATATTGGTCTTTGAACTACACTATTTTAACAACGTTGTCGTGTAAAATTCACTATGCACTGAGAATTTTGATTATCCTAGCATGACAAATAATACTTTCTACTGACTGGAAGACTTGGTCATTGATCTAAGAGCAAAACAAATATTGTTTAAATTGAAAAATAGTGAGCTCTGTGCTCAAGAAATTAGCATTCACCGCTACAAAATGAACGAGTTGGTTTACTAACGTAAAATTAAAACTTTGACTTCATACAACGAGTGCAATGACAAAAATTCTAATATGTTGACGGTGCTACCGTTTGAGCGAGCGCAGCTACATCTTCGATAAACAATATTTATTACTCCGTGTACACGAACTGCATATTACATGTAGCTCTCTTCAATATTGAAAAACTGCTTAATTTAGATCATTCAATGGATTCCCCTTTTACATGTAACCCCCCCCCTTTCCCTTGCCATTGATCAAATTTAAAACAATGACACGATAGAATGATAAAATCTTCAAAATATACTCTATTGATTATGTTACATTCTGAAAATTTATATATAATAAGCCATGTGTTTCAATTGTAAAAGGAAATTACATGTATTATATAATGTAGAACCAGAGACATATATGCTTTAAATATATAACCAGAGACATATATGTTATATAGTTATATCTTTGGTATCCTAGTCTTTACTAAATTAACATATAAATCATCATTCGCATAGAATTATTGAATAAATTGCTGCTTGTACCACGGGCGTAGAACGGGGGGATAGAACGAGCCCCTCTCATGAAAACAAACTTCTCTTACCTATGGTCAGATGGGAATATCACGGTCGTGAACTGATGATCCAGACTAACGCTGACTGATGTAGTCAGCCATTTTTGACAAGGGACTTCTGGGATTGGATTTGGTGACACAAAATTTTTCTTGTTAAAGGTTGTAGTTCTGTCACTTACTTTATCCCGCGCATTAGTCATTAGAGCTCGCATTATTACGTCTCGAAAACTGCACAAGTCGTGATAAGATGTAGTCGATTTAAAGAATTTATTTATTCAGAATCAAAACAAACAATCCACGTATACAATTTCTTTATTTTTCCTCATCGTAATATGATATGTAATTAGAGTTACCTTGATTTATTTGTAAATTTGAGTACTCTGGTACATGTAGAACCAGTTTTCGTGACGTCATGTAATGGAAGTCAGGCCTTGGAAGGAATGTACAAAATATCGTAAAAATATGTCCGTTGTTGGATTATTACGAGTGACTTTAGACTTCTGAAGCGACGGATGAGAAGGAAAATCATTTTTGAGATTAACAGTGCCGGTGAAAAGGTTTGTTTCGGTAAATTTGATGTTAAAATCGGGTCCGAATCGAGGAGGGGGTCAGAATGTCGTTGCACACCTGGTTTATTTATATTATATAGATATTTTTTTCCATATTATTATCTAATTATTGATTAAAATTCATATACCTGTGATCAGAGAGCTACAGATCCACCCCTTATAAAAACCTTCGATTTTCGGCGCACGGAAAGTTGCGCCTGATTGAGGCCTTCTATCGTTGTAATCCTGCATCGACGAGCCATAAATCTAATATCTAAAAATTCCTTATACTTGGGTGATCCTCAGATAGAGAATCTAATGAAGGGCTTGAGGAACCCAATCTTTTGTATAATTATTAATTAATAATTATTAATGATTTATTCAGCATTAGTTGCAAACAACACCCCTCCCCCTCATCTTCGCAAGCCACATGTCCGATTCGCTTACTGTCATCTCCCCCTTGGTAGATTTAGTCGAGTTTCTAAGCCTTCAAAATATCGTGCTTTGACTTCCCAAGGCATCCAATCAAATTGCACCATTAATTCCTGTTCGGTTTGAATGAAGCCTGGTCCTTGAATCGTTAAGATCAGAAAGGCAAGTTTTAATACGCGATTTCCGCCTGAAAGATAAAGGTGATATAAGCTTGCAACAAGGTTGTACACCTTAATAAAAAAAATAAAAAAAACCATACAATTGTTCACTCGAGTGTTTCCGTCAAGAGCGATAACTCGCATTGTCCGTTAGATGGCTATTCAGTCGCGACTAAATCTGCCAAGGGGGAGATGACAGTAAGCGAATCGGACCCCTCTGAATTTACAAAATAGCGAGATACGTTGTCTCGCTCAATATTATAGTAGAAGTGAGGGTACTTTTGAAAAGGGCTTATTTTGTGTTAGTTTGGACTTCTGAGTATGCAAGACACAGAACTTTGATATGCATAAGATAATTAGATTTTCAAGATCGAGTGGTTATTTCTAAAAATAAAAAGGGGGGATTAAAATTAGCATCTGTACTCCCTTCTGGATTTAACAAAATTTGAAGTACATACTCATGAAGCGTCTTCTTCACACTTATGACGTCATTCACGTCATATCCGGTATTTCTGTATTTTTACAGAGCGCATCAGTGTGTATTTACTATTTTTAACATTATCTCGGGACAGCGGTCGAATATGGGGTGCATATCATTATAAACGCTATCGAACTTGATTAATATGTGAAATCTCGCAAGCCTTCCTTTAAACGAACGTGAATTGGAATATCTGTAAATTTTATTCTAGTGATAGTGTAAATTTCGAAAAGAAATTCGTTGGCGTCGTTTTCTGTGAAAACGGATTTAACCAAATTTAATATCGAGCGACAGACAATGGATTAAATGAAACGTTTTCTTCGAAAATTTGTTATCTATAATTTCAATTTGTTTCGGTATAATAAAACAGTTAACGTATATCACCGACGCAGTTATAGCAAGATTCTAGCTCTACTCGGTCAATGCCTTGGGAAATACTCCTGGCTTCGGGGAAAATTCTAATACACTAACCTTTTGTGTTATATTAGTAAACAATTTTCTCTGAAACTGAAGTCTAGTGAAGAGTTCCATTGTATCGTGCTACGTCATCACATCAATCTACAGAGCGCAAACAGCGACATAATTCGATATTTTCTTTAAATCTACCGTATATACTCGCCTATAAGTCGGATTTTTGGGAGTAAATTTTTGGTCCAAAAGTCTATGTCCGACTTATAGGCGAGTCCTAGAGAGATCAGTGTTTTTCTACTAGGCCAAATGTACCAATGGTTTAAAAAAACTCCGACGATTATCACGATCATCGTCCAGACAAATCAGTCTGGACATAGAAATATAAAACATATTATGGAACACATGTAATAATAAGAGAATTGACATGATATTGATTTTTGACAAAGGATGATTAAATACAGCCATCATTTCTCAAATATTTTTTTGAAACAGGGGTAAAATCAGTATAACTTTGATTTGAAATTGTCAACCGATTTCTGGCAAAAAGTTGTACCGACTTATAGCGGGTCAATGGCAAAATCCTTCAGAATGATCTAAAAAAACACAACCGATTTATAGGCGAGTATATACGGTAACTAGACGCTTGCCTTTCTTTTTACATTTTGATCTGCTTTAAATACAAATAGATAATTTTTGTAAAATTACACGGAGAATTCTGCATGCATGATTGATGCGTTGTTCAATTTTTACGCTGTGAATAAGAATAATAAATGAATGATTTTTAATACCAAAAATATTGTTTTCCCACATTTGTTCACATTCAGACACCGAGAATTCTTATCTTTAATGAAAGAATGACCATTAATATGCTTTAAAAATCTGAATTTATGTTCATTGTTTATTATATATGACTTTGAAATCGAAATAAAACCAAATCAAATTAAAGTTTTCATGAAAATATTTTACCATGTTTTACCATTCTGGCGTTCCATATTATTCTCCGTATCTGTCGACATTTTATTAAGATTTTTAACGGTGAAAATTACTTGAGGAAATTTTGGAAACGCTTACAAAACATTGGAATTGAAATTAGCCCATTCTAAATTCTTGTTGGTATGTATTTTAGAAATATTCAGATTCTGCATTATTTGAATTTATTTGCAGAAACTTACCAATAGCATAAACTTTAATTCAAATTATATTGTCTGGCCCAACAACATGATTTCCTGTTTTAATTTAAAAGATAACCTGCCGCAAAGGAAGCGTTGCACGTGCGTAAACGACGGAAATAAAAGTAGCACGATACAATGGGACGCACGATACAGTGAGAAGCGAATATACTACATATGTTTGTACATCATGCTATCCCTACTAGAGTAAAACTGAGGAAAATCAAAAATGAGGTGTACTGCAGTATCTGATGTGGTATGCGTACAAATCGTGCAGTTCAGGTTTCGGTTTCAATTGATAGTTTTGATGATCATTTCTAATTTCTACGTGTGCTTCGGATGGTTCAACCCGAGGCGGTGAACTGTTATAATTTCATGAATGTCTGCTGTGTCTCCTACGCTCCATTGTTTTTCAGTTGCTGTTCCTATGACATTTCCGACGAAGTTTTTCCAGATTTGTTGTTGACGGACTTCATGGGTTTAGAAGAGACTCACGAAGGAAAAAGTCAATATTGTAACGCCTCATAATTACTTCAATCCCTGCTATGAACCCGCCCCAGTCATGTTTAAAAGCAGTATTTCACAAATTCTATGCGATATGGTTGTTATAAAAATGTAATTCAATGGGTCGAATTCTGTCTGACATGTTTCACACTACTTGCTAGGCCATCTTTTAACTATTGATTATTTCGGTTAAAAGGGTTCACGGTTGGTGTGACCAGTCAACAAGGGATGGTTAATATTCACCACAAAATTTAGATTTACTGACAAGATTTGTCTTTCTTTGCCTTGAATGCATGGTTGGATGTTTATCTCTTATTATACATGTACAGACTGTATATTTGTTTGGACTGACTAGATACATCTCTTTTTAAAAATGTACTTCATGCTAATTTACTAAATCTCTCTTAGACTGTGTAGTTAATTAGACATATCTCTCTGTGTATTGAATTGGACATCTCTCTTTGACTTTGATTGCAAACGGGACGATTTCAGCTTCCCCATCGTCAACTTCCCATATTTATGTAGCAATATTCCATCATCACCTGCATGTCTCTCAACTTACTCGATACGCAAGAGCTTGTTCTGGGTATGATCATTTTTTTTAATCGAGGCAGGCTACTTACAAAGAAGTTGTTATTGCGGGGTTTTGAACAGTCACGTTTAAAGGCAGCATTTCGCAAATTCTATGGCCTGCCATTGGGTCTAATGCGATTCGTGTTTGCCCAACTCTTCTTTTTGTATGCTATTTGGGACTTACGAGATTGATCACTGTTCGTTATCTTTGCCTTTCATTCTGATGTCTCTCTACAAATAATTTAATTTTACTTGTTACAAGCAATTTGATTGGCTGAAACACGATTGAGCAACAAGTTTAACCTGTAGTTATACGATATAGGATATCCCATGGTTCGTGGTTTGATATGATGATTATCCAACGAGTTGTGTGTTTTCTAGAAAACACACAACGAGTTGGATAATCATCATATCAAACCACGAACTATGGATATTCTTTTTATCACATATTTTATCCAGACTACGGCGCTACAAATAGTTCGTGGGATTTTTAAAAAATAAGAACAATTGACAGTCGCAATGTTTAATTCATAAAAGATTATTCTTAAATGAGAGAAAAAATACATTTTAGGACATAATACATAGAAATGATGTGTGAAACTATTAGTCATCAAGTGATGACGTATAAGATGACGCGATGTATTTATTTTTTCAATTTGTTGTTGTCGCGAATGTTATTGGAGTGTGAATATGTACACCGCCAGTTAGAGAATTTTCATGTTTCCTGGACATGGAGGTCGTGGAGATATATTTATGTTAATTGTGCTTGGGTTTCTTACATCTGTATTCGTGATGGAATCATTTTGTGATCAGATATGCGCGGTATGGGTTCATTTGGTGGATGGATGATGGCGTTGGAAAGTGATAATCCATTAAATAAAGGGTAAATATGTGATAACGGATTGTTTGTTTGTTTCTTAATGTGGTTTGTTACAGTCGAGTGATGGACAACACGTATTTCAGCTAACTCCATTTATTCTTAAGAACACACATACGATGACGTAGTACAACAACACCACATACCAATGACGTAGCACACAAAGAGCTTATCAAACCCGAAACATCTTTCCCTCCAAGTTTAGAAAGCAGTGGATTTAAACAAATTTCTCCTTGACTAGAAACTTACATTTGACTAATACAATTTCGTGCTTTAATGACATGAAATACAATAACCATAATCCAAATTCACAGGGACTTATAAGCTATGGACATTGAATACATACTTTAATAAACACAGTCATTTTCTCAAACCTATACATACAAAAACACTAACACAAAGTTATTCAACATAATCGTCCAGGTTCTTCGGACGTTGGACGACACGTCCACTGCGCGTTTGAACCACTCCTGGTTGCTGGCTGCGGAGACGGCGGAATATCACTCTCGGATTTCGGATTCGGCGATTCCTAACAATGTTGGGTGGATCAGAGACTAAAATTCTGACATT
>CAJDSM010001790.1:0-17358 GCA_903981925.1 Ostrea lurida
TAAAAATAAGTCGGCCAATAAGGGGGCACATCATTGTATCATTACTGGTAATCCGCCTTGTCCGGGAGATTTATTTCATTCTAGTTAAGACGTGGTTTTATCAGTCTTCCTGTTCTATAATTGTGAGTGTCTGAAATTGTTTATTGCGTCGACAATTATCAATATCCGTATCTGGAATATTCTTGCTAACACAGAACCATAAGAAGTACATAAGCATTTTATGATATGAAGAGTATATCATTCTCACCACAAATTGTTCGAATACTGCTTATTTTATGCCGAGTTGTTTTCTTTAGATCTCTTTATCTCTGCCCTGTGTGGATCCGGGCTAGAATAGGTTCTCAGTTCATAAGAGGTGACTAAATGGGGGTGGTCCTTCGGATGAGACGGCAAAAACCGAGGACCAATGTCACAGCAGGTGGGGCGCGATAAAGATCCCTCCCTGCTCAACGACCATAAGCGCCGAGCTTACGCCTAAATTAAATTTTGCAGTCCTTGGCAATGGTGACGTCTCCATTTGAGTGAAAAATATCGAGTGGGACGTTAAACAATATACAATCTATACAATATAGAAACGAGATAGAATGCACGAGAATTCCACGTGAAATGTCACGAAAAATATATTATTGACAAACGTCACGTATGACAATATACTAGATTCAAACAAAGGTGTATATCATTAATGTCGGACGAACTGATATTTGTTTTCTTCTAAGATAAAGATAGCATTTTCATGAACAGGCAAACTTTTCATCTGTAGGGCATGATATTAAAAAAAATAGCATAGGGTTGGAAACAATGAAAATTGACGCCTCGCAACCTGAATCACCAAAAATGAAATACAAATATTTGATGCATGGTCATATTAATTTTAATTTCAAAGATTAAAAAGCTTAATGGTGCCAAATTCGCTTTCCTGCATTGTACCATTTTCCCGGGGGGGGGGGGGGGGGGCTCTCAAACCTAATACTTTTGGGTACAGACGTCCAGCTGAGATTTTCAAACCACCCCCCATAAATATATTCATTATTTTTAAAAACCATACCATTCATATATTTCTGTTGAAAATTCTGACCCAATCATATATATGTGACCTGTTATGTATAGTTGCCGCCCATGCAAGTAAGTGCATATTGTAATTATCCCGGGTTGTAGTTTATATTCGGGGAAAATGTCATAATATTTCATGATTACAAATCTTATAAGAGGTAATTCACGGAATATAATTTACCATCCATGGATGTAAACTTGGCATATTAATTGTCTACCCATTGATTAACAGATTGATGAAAATTGCACCCCATTGATTATGACTTGTCAAAAAAAGCGACCCATACCAGCGGCACGTCTGTGCATACCAATGTATAGGAAGAAACCCCCCCGGGACCATTTTTAACACTATTTTTTAAATCTTAAAAAAAAAAATCTTTTTATTTTATTCCTTTTTAGATTTCTCTAGAACGTTATGATGGTGGAGTGACCCGGGATGTTTTCTACTTCCGAATCAACGAGTGTGGATGTACACCTTGTTCTGAAATAAGTGTTTCCGGATCCATTAACTGATATCAATGGGAGTGATGAAGAAGACATTTTACCTATCCTCTAAACCAAAGCACATGGGTACGCCGTGACACACCTATCTGTACCAGAAAGCTAACGATTTTCAGGATAGTTCAAGATACTCCAGAAGCATATTATCAGATTTCTGGACTCAATATTTCTTGTTGAATAATTTTTTACATGTTTTATTACATATTTTCTTAACGAAATTTTATCATTGAAAAGGAAAAAATCAAAACTTACATTATGCACTTTATGAATCTTGGCTGTTGATTGTTGTAAAATCAGAACGAATGATGAATTCCTGGGCGAATTGAGTTATATGTAATCTTGCGAAAGCAGGGGTATGCTGATTTACATGGGTATAGATCTTGGTAAACAGTCTTTTGAGACATCACAAGGTCTTTTGATTCACTGAACATTTTGATCAACCGGTTACTGTATGGCATGGTAGCTGGCGAAGGAACAGTTTTTTATTAGATTTGCTGCAGCGCCGGGATGACAAATTGGACCTTCCAGTTGCGAAACGAGCACGGCTAACACTTGGCTACCGCGACCAGTGAACTTTTTATTCAATGTTCATGAAACATCATACACAAATCAAATATCCCCAATAATTGATCTCGAGCGGCTTGTAGGCCAACCCCCCCCCCCAAAAAAAACCCCAACAACAACAACCCCCCAACCCAACCACCACCCCCACCCACAGAAAAAAAAACCCTGTGTTTTTCTTTCTCGTAAGAGGCGACTAAATGGGGCGGTCATTCGGATGAGACCGGAAAAACCGAGGCCCCGTGTCACAGCAGGTGTGGCACGAAAAAGATCCCTCCCTGCTCAAAGGCCCTGAGTGCCGAGCATAGGCCTAAATTTTGCAGCCCTTCACCGGCAATGGTGACGTCTCCATATGAATGAAATATTTTCGAGTGGGACGTAAAACAGTAAATAATCAATCAATCTTTCTAAGCATGATGGATTTCAATATGATTTTTTTAAATCAAATTTGAAAATATTTGTGGGTTATAATGACCATTAAATGCGGAGCCAGTCTAACGTATTCTTGTCGTTCTTCGTTATCTTGGTTATGGTTACTCAAGATTTTGGATGCGGCAATTTTCACTTCTCAGATTGAGACGTAAACAAAAAGTACCATTAAGACCTATGCTTAGCGCTCAGGGCCGTAGCAGTGAAGGTTCTTTTAAAGTACCATCGCCTGTCGCGACACGACCTCCGTTTTTAAAGATGCAGTTTTCATCTTTAAATGCCGAGCGTTTGGCGGAATAGGAATAATTTATTTTTATGCCTTAGACTTAAAGGGGCATGGGCACGTCTTTTGAAACTAAAAATGTTAAATTTTAGATTGCCAATTTTAATGTTTACAATGCTTGACTAAAGGTATTTCTAATTGTCAAGAAAATTTTTAACGTCATCTGTTGACTTACAGTGAGATACAGCACTTAAAATTCTTTGTTATGTAAGCAAGGCCCGAGGCCATGGTTTGTTTACATATATTGAATATGCTACTAAACGTTCCATTTAAAGCAGGAGTTTTTTTCAAAATTAGAAGTTCATTCTAAAACACAATTAAACAGTGTCTAGTGTTTCTCACATCTCTATTTGTTTTAAACATGATATTTTCTACGAAGCAATCTTTTTGTAAACAAAACAAGGCTCGAACCTTGTACATAGCGAAGAGTTGTGAGCTGTATCTTACTTCCTCTTGCATTGTAGTGGTTCGTATATATAAACCAGTCGGGAGTCCCGTATTCCTGGACTCCGTTCAATTTGACTTTCAAATTTTTGCTGATAACTAGAAATAGCTTGATTAAGCATTTTAAACATCAGAATTGGCAATCTAAAATTTGGACATTTTTAGTTCAAAACGTGTCCACGTCCCTTTAACGCATCCATGTCACAAATGGAGCTCTAACTCGGCTGTGAAGTGACACTCTACCACAGCCGGTATGTATTTTGTTGTGTTTACCTGAGATTCAAACATCAATAAAATCGGTCACCAGTGACCAGTGTAAAATTATGACATTCACCAATGTTAAAAGACATATTGGAAGGTTTTCAATATTTTAAGATTTTTTTCCCATTGAATCTTCAAGGGTAAGACAATATTGTAAAAGTATTGGTAATTGCCAAGGAAATTTTGTAGTAAATATGGATTTTAGTCACAAATACTTTTACAAAATTCTATAAGAATTTTTCTTTGGGGTGGGAGTAGACTTAGCAAGACAAAGTTTGTACTGAGCCGTACTTTTGTTCTAAGAGAGAGAGATGAAGAGAGAAGAGAGAGAGAGAGAGAGAGAGAGAAGAGAGAGAGAGAGAGAGAGAGAGAGAGGAGAAGAGAAGAGAGAGAGAGAGAGAGAGATTTCAGACCATTTCATAAAATAGTTACTCGCGTCAGTTTCCACTAATGTAAAGATCTAACCTCGATTTCAGCAACCGGGTTATATTCGGCAATTATCGTTTCCGTGTCCAAGTATGATGATTGCGACTGAGGCTAGGTGATTTATATGAAACGTTCATTATAGGTATGCTCTAAGTAATATTTCCTTGTTCATTTTGTTGAATTTTACCATATCTTAAGGATTATATTTAGTTAAGCCGATTGGAGTAGGCATATTTGGATGATTGAAAAATACCCTCAATTTCAAATTGTATTGCTTAAAAAAAACTATCACCATATGCATAACGACCAAGCATTCCCCTTAATGTTCAGGGGACCGTTTCACTAACCGATCGTAGAGAGATGAATAGACATTTTCCATTCACAAACTCTTCGATTTCAATTTTTTTGAAGTGTAACAAAATTTCAGCGATTTTTTTCATTCAAAATCCAGGCATTTTGCCCCAAAAAACGATTTCCGATCGTACAGATTTTTCTTAGACTTTTTGTATGTGATTGTGTTATGCTTAAGCGGCCCATTATTAAAACCGTTTTTGTCAATCACAAGCTCCCGCTTTGGTATAATTTTTTTTTTAATGTTCACAGTTTCAGCGGTTTTCTTGAAAAATCCGGGGTTTGACCCTAAACTGGCAATTCCGATCCTATGGTTTTTCTTAGAACTTTTATATATATTATATTATGCTTAAGTGTATAAAACGTTTTTGCATTCAACAACTGATCCGATTACGAATTTGTTAAAAGATGTTCATAGTTTTTCAGCGATTTTTTGGTCAAAATCCAGGAATTTTTTTCCCCAAAAAGGCAATTTCCATGTACGATTTTTCCTAGACATTTTATATATGATTGTATTTGTGCTTAAGTTTTATAAGAATCTTTTTGCCATCACAAACTGCTCTGATATGAACATTTTTAAAAATGTTCACAGTTTTTCAGCGAATTTTTAGTCAAAATCCAAGGTTTTTTCCCCCAAAAAGGGCGATTTCCGATTGTACGATTTTCTAGGACTTTATATATGATGTATTATACTAAGTGTTATAAAACCGTTTTTGCCATATCACCAAATTGCTCGATTAAGAATTTTTTAAAAATGTTCACAGTTTTCAGCGATTTTTTGGTCAAAATTCAGGTTTTTCCCCCAAAAAGGCGATTTCCGACTGTACGATTTGTCTAGAAGTTTTATATGTGATTGTATTATGCTTAAGTGTTATAAACAATTTTTGTCATTCAACAAACTGCTCCCTTATAAATTTTTAAAAATGTTTACAATTTTCAGCGATTTCTATGTTCAAAATCCAGGTTTTTGTCCCCAAAAAAAGCAATTTTCGAATCGTACGATTCTAGAACATTTTAGATATGATGTATTTTGTGCTTAATGTAATAAGGACCGTTTTATTGCCATTCAACAAACTGCTCTGATATGGAATTTTTAAAATGTTCAAGTTTTTCAGCGATTTTTTAGTCAAAATCCATGGTTTTTCCCCCCAAAAGGCGATTTCCGAATTGTACGATTTTTTCTAGACTTTTTATATATGATTGTATTAACTTAAGCGTTATAAAACCGTTTTTGCATTCACAAATTGCTCCGATAGAATTTTAAAAATGTTCACAGATTTCAGCGATTTTTTTTAGGTCAAAATCCAGTTTCCCCCCCCCCCCCCCCAAAAAGGCGATTTCCGATTGTACGATCTGTCTAGAATTTATATGTGATTGTATTTATTGCTTAAGTGTTATAAAAACCAATTTTGTCATTCACAAACTGCTCCCATATAAATTTATAAAAAATGTTTACAATTTTCAGCGATTTCTTGTCAAAATCCAGGTTTTGTTCCCCATAAAGGCAATTTCCGATCGTACGATTTTTTCTAGACTTTTTATATAGGATTGTGTTATTGCTTAAGTGTTATAAAAAACCGTTGAATTAATTCTGTTGCATTTGTTTAGATTTTGTGCCAATATTAACGCAGACAGACTAGACTAATGCAACTTCAGGTAGGCATTGCCGAAGGCCATAGGTGGCGCCACAATTGTAAACAACATGGAAAGTGACCGCTTCACATTATGCGCAATTTACGCCTTCTTTACACGTTCCCTACCCTATCTGGTGTATTTGATTGGTGGATTATTTTTTATAGTCTAAACCTTGAAACTAAGTGTATGTCAACATATTTCCCTGGAAAAAAGTTCAGAAAGTTATGGTGTAAGTAAGAGCAATTCGAATTTTTGGTTACATTCTCAATTTCCGGATTTAACGATCGACTACACAGTTATTAAAGTGATGAAGATAAATTTTGATGTCCAAAATAACATGATATCAACAAATCAAATTGAAGTTTTCACGTAAAAAATGATTCTAAAACGATCATAATTCGGGAGGGGCCCCTACAACGGAAGGTCGTGGCGGAGGAAATTAAGGAGCAAATTGTAACTGCTTAAACTTATGGCAAATAATAGCCTTTTAAACCACAGATCATGTGTGCAGTGATTTGCATTTTACATCTCTTATTCTTACAATTTTGCTGACATCAAAGTATCAAGTTCCTGCCCATTATTATGAAACAAAACAACATTGTAGTTGTTACTGGTTTTGGGGTTTGGGACTCAAAGAGTCAAGTCAATTAGTCAAATGACTGTTGTCAGTGTTGAGCAATAGACTTAATGAGTTTTGTTCCTATGAACTGTAGAATTTTACAGTGATCACTTGTAAGAGTTTGTTGTGATTTAGGATGACATTATGAAGATTACAGGTCTTATTCGATTCTGAATCAGGGAAAATTTCCCTTGACTTTGATGTAATTGTGAGTAAAGGAAAACACAAATAATTAATTAATTTTATTTGATCCTAAAGAGTTGACTCACAATTAGTGTACCTAGTTTTAGATAAAGTTTTAAAAGTTAGTTATACTTTTGGAATTAAGTAAAGGATTTTACAAATGGAATAATAGAAAATATGTTTTATTGTTTGTTGTCGCTGCTGAATTTATACTGGAAAAACTGGCATGGTGTGATAAAAAATTTCAAATTCTAAAATTATTCCAAACTGTTATCACATACAACATTAAACTAGATTAGTTTACAACATAGTAAACAAACAAACACAGACTCTTTCAACGGGCGACATTGGGGAAAAATTCCAGTGGGCTGTTTATTGGTCAGAGAGTGTATTCCCAATTTCGAAATGAAAAAAATACACCATACTCTCATAACTAGAAATGATCCTTTTAAGAAATGACATGTTTATATTTTGACAATTAGTTCGTGTTGAAAACAAGAATGGATTCGTTGATTATAATCAGGAATTTATCCTGCTTTTAGATATACTACATTTCATTTTGAAGGGGAATCTCACATGTAGTTTGGAACTTCCAATGGAGGGGAGGGATTAGGGGTTAATGATACCTTTACCGGTAGTAAAAGGAACCTTGATAAAATTCCTGTATATAATTAGTTTTTGTTCCAGTTCTTCAAATGTATTGTTTCAATATCCAGCATATGATATTAATGTACTAAAAAGGGGGGCGGACCTTATTCTCATAATCTGCGATAAGCAACATTTTATTTCTAATACGAACTGTTGGAAATTGTGCTCATAAGTCTTGACTGTTTTTATGTATCACATTTGGGGATTTGTTAATACGCATGGACATTATTATCCCACTGCTTAGTTGTGAGAAAAGAAAAGAAAACTGGCTTGTATTTTGCATTTTTGATGTTTCGCTATCCCACTTAGTATTAGATCAAGTTGTTGCCAAAATTATGATAACCATTGTTTTCTTGTATAATTCCTATTTTGACCAACAAAAACATTTCAATAACTTCAAAAAACATTACATCCCTTATTGAAAGAAACCATAAATGACATTTGAACATGATAAATTGATCATATCAAAGAAGTAAATAAATAAACTATATAGATATCTTTATCATGCCTCATGCACAATTAGGTATTCCATGGACAATCACTAAACTGAAAATTTGAAACATTACACAAAAACTTCTTTATTACTCTCAAATTAGAATGAAAAACATTATAAACTTGTATAGAGGATTGCTTTACAGATTTTTAACATAGATTGATTTTTTTTTTCTTTTTCAGCTGATTGAATGATGTCTTGGTCAAGTTTATGACTGTCCCTAACTGCTGAGTTAGTCAGTAGTTTTAGTTTTTGGCTAATTTACTAAATAGATGCATATTCAATAATTTAGAGTCAGAAAAATGTAGAACATTGACTTTTAAGTCACTGAATCGAACTTGGACGCTTTTTTACCGGTTTTGGTAAACAAAGTGTTCATTATCTGCGCGGGTGCTGTATAGATCGTTGTCAATTCATTAAATATTGTTGTACTACAAGTTGATGTTTGTTTGACTGTCAAAAGGCTACAGAAGATACCCACAGCCAAAAAAAATCAATTTTGTTTATTTTCGGCTGGCCAATGCATATTCATGGAGTCAGACCACCCATTTGACATGTCTGATATATCATAGTTCCTTTTTAGGACACTTGATTGATTTAGAAGAAGAAGAAGAAATTCCTCCATTGGCACCTGACCTACCTTCGCCTTTGTTGGAGCGTCCGTGTTGCCCTACACTCGATTTTGTATATGTTTTTTGGATTATTGATTACGTTTGACACAATTGTTTAACTTCGCCTTTTTGTATCAAAACAATCACATTTGAGCCGTTAAAAATATCAACAGAAGGAACTAAAAAGAATGCTGCAGAGAAAGAACTGCATTGATTACAGTGCATTATCTACTGCCTGAAACTCTGATTCCATTAAGAGCTGATACCTTCAGTGTGATGGGGTGGAAACAAAGAAGGGAAAACGTCCAGGATAAATAAGAGAGGAGGCATTGATTGAGGGTTACAGTTAGTTTTTAATATTAGGTAATTGATAACTGTGTAAAGTTCAGCTACAATTCTGTTTATTCCCCTATTTAGCATGTTCACATCTTTGGGCGAGTGCCTACATATAACTTAGCTGAGGATCTGTGTAATGGTGAAAATATAACTTTTGAAAAATACTTAATTGTAGGCAGGCAATGAAATGCTTTTGATCCTAGGTTTTGTGTAATAAATTTTAATGGTTTCCCTTTTTTTTCCACGGACTTGTAATGGAAAAGTTCCCAGATGATTGATTGATTATTTGTGTTTACGTCCCCACGAGAATATTTCACTGCATATTGGAAACGTCACCATGCCGGTGAAGAGGGCTGCAAAAATTTAGGCCAATGCTCGCACTCAGGGCTTGAGCAGGGAGGGATCCTTTTATCGTGCCACACCGCTGTGACACGGGACCTCGTGTTTTTGCGGTCTTCTTCCGAATGGACCGCCCCATTCAGTCGCCTCTTACGACACGCACGGGGATTGCTGAGGACCTATTCTAACCCGGATCCCCACGGGTCGAAAAAGTTCCCAGATGTGAAGCATACAAGATGCGGGACAGATGAAACTTTTAGAGAAAGTATGTTATCTAATAAATGAATGTCCACTAATTTTCAACTTTTTAATTTTAATGATATAGAAGGATGACCAGATAGGTTTTAACTGGAGGCATTTGGGTGGTTGCTTATGCATCAGGAATTCTCGGGATTTTTTTCACAACTGATATAATTGATCCTAGCCATTTGTACTCCCAGTGGTATCTTCAAGATATCCCAGGAAATCAAGAAATTCCAGGGATTTTGCAAGGAATGTGGAACTGAGCTTTTTTGTTTTCCAAAGAAAGCGAACGAGAAAAGACATGGCTGAATTATTGTTCGGCGTGAGACTTTGTTACCTTCCAAGAACAATCGCCTATGTTTCGTTGCACTTTTTCGCAAGAGCAGGTAGCCCGTTGATCCGAGAAAATGATAAAGAAATGGTTATGTTGGGGGCTAGATTGGTTGCGAACTGATCTATTAAACGATATCCGCCTCGTTTTGATGTCCATTTTGTTCATAAAAAACTAAAATTTATGTCAATTTTATTTACAGAAAAACAATCAAACATCAATTGAGTACATAGTTAAAAAAACAAAAAAAGCCTTTACAACAACTTTGGAAATTATAGGTTTACACTAATTCTTAAAGAAATGGAACCCCGTCACAATAGCCCCTACCTTGCTGTTTCTGAGGATAGCACCTGAACGTCCCCCCTCCTTGGATGCAGAACCTTCGTTTTTACAACAACAAAACCATAGAAATGCAAACCGCCCTACTGAGGAGACAGTTACCCACCACCTTTGGACCAAGCAATTACCAGGTACAATCCCACCCCAAAACAGGGCACAAGTGTCAATGACAAAACAACCAAGGGGCTACAAAGACTGACACTGGCTTTCCATTGAAAATGCTGGCGGGATTTACCTAACCGTATTTCACATACCACTCTGAAGAGGAAAGATTGGTACAACATGATCCAGACTTGACATAGATGAGGAAGAGTTGTAGTGGAACGATTATACGAACGACTGTTATTACCAGTGAGTGGCTTTAAGTAACGAGTTAATGTCACTTAGGCTGCAAGTGCAGTACAATGTTTGCATTGTTTTAGCGAGTTTTTGGGATCAACCACAGAGTGAGCATAATGTTAACTTTAGAAATGTCTTTTAAACTATGCATCTTCGTATATAATGAGTAATTGAAAGACTCTTTGTGTCTTTCATTTTTCTGATAATCGGCAATATTGTAAACAATCTTTTAGTGCACCATTATTTCCCGCCATTTATAGTGGTTGAGTATAATGTGGCGTTTCGAGATTGTGCATGTACATTCCACTTTTAGTTATGCTCTGTTTTGTCTTTGTTTTTTTTCTAGTTTTTTTTTACCTCTTCGAGAGTATATAATAAAGTTCAGCAAAGCAACCGCAAAACATTATAAAAGAGGATGCATGATTGAGACGTCAGCATGCCATATCCCTTTTAGAACAAATCCTCTACCATAGGAAGGAGAGACAATTCCTGGTTTCGGAATCATCTTTAGCTTAGTTGTTAGGGAAAATGCAAAATCTGTAATGAAGAATGCGATCAGATGTGCAGTTTAGGAGAGAAGTGATGTTGGAACTGTTGTCAACCGCGATATGACATACCTGGCAATGGAAGATCAGAAGAATACCATCCGCAAGAGCAACCCGTGCAAGGACGCTGTGCTCCATCCACCTCACAAGCATGCTCCTCCAGAAGCCCTCCCTACAAGCTGGCTCAACCAGACATTTTAACATCCCTGCAGTATTAATACTTGTTTCGGAGGTGATTCAGCAACCAGTCAGGCTCCCCAACCTTTAAATTTCTCTAACAGTATTCCCCTCGGCCACAGTAGCAGAAAATATGGAAAACACATATTTTGACATTCGCCACTTCTGACCAATCCAGCCAAGACGATAATTTTTCAGTATTTGCTATGTGCAATATGTTAAGAAATCAACGAGACACATAAAAGAGAGAGACTTTAGAAACATCTAGAAAGAAATCTCGACACCCCACCAATTCGAGAGTCTGGCGGAGGCCGGGCGGGCGGGGGGCGATCGGGGCGGCGGGCGGCGGTGGGATTGCAAAAATAAAAAGCAGAAACCTCCCAGATTTCTGTCTATTGTTCACACAGCTATTTGTTGCACACCACAATCAGACTGCCCCATTGAGTCAACACAGCGATGAGTCAATCGATTCATTGATGGTGTTGATATTAAAGACTGTGAAAGTTCGAGGAAAATATAATTAAAAGAAAATGTTTAATTTTGTAAGATATTTATTTCGAATATAAAACACAAATTTCATGTCTTGGTTTAAATGATTAACATAGGATAAGATCAGAAGTGCAAAGGTCTGACAAAAATTTTAATTGAAGTCTAGTATTATAGTTGTGAGCCCCCCCCCCCCCCCCTACACACCACACCACTAAAAAGAAAAAACTAGAGGCACTTTGCTTCCTCTATTTACTATTCGAAATTAAGATTTGTCATCAGACACCCATCCGTTGGTCTCGGTCCTTAAGTCATCTTTCATCGTACAGTGGACCATGACTTCCTGTTACAGGAGAACCTTGCTTTGAGGTAAGAGTTTAGAAGATCTGAAAGGGAGAACGCTCACGATACATATGGAATGTGTGAAGATTGCAAATATAATGCTAAGACAAATTCTATACAGGGCTGTTCTTCTTGCAGTGTTTATGTGGCTTTTTCAAGTAGGCATAAATTTAGTAACATTGTCATGTATAGAAAATAATGACACAGGGACTTTGAAATTTTTCCTTAATTTATACCAAAGTTTGACGTTTTCATAGATAAATAGATCTGCGTGCAGGGTTTTAGTTTTGTGTAAAATCCTTTTTCCCTTCAGTTTTTTAGACCAAACAAGAGAGAATGACGTACTGGGTGGCTCAACAAATGCAGACTAAGACAGAGGAAATCCATGGGGGTCATTGAGCTGGTCGACCAGTTACTTGCTGTCCTGCTTCGACTGAGATTAGGCCTGTTCACTCCGAAATTACCGACAGATTTGGGATTGTCCAAGTATTTTGCCACCTGAATTTCTTCTTTGCATGTGACTGAAACTTCATATCCATCCCTGCACGTGGATATTAACAGAAAACAAATGTTCATCATCTTTCAAATTGAAAATATTCATCTGTTCGAGTAACTAGACTGCACCGCAACTTTTCATACGAAGTCCTCTACATCTTGTAATAGAGTTTGACATTTCATTCATACCACTATCAAGTTTTTGTTTGGTATACACAACCAATCAGGTGTTATTTCTTTGTATCTGAAGTTTGGCCAGGTAAGGTGTCTGACAGAGAACATACATACAATCAGTTCAGGTATATCATAGATTTAACTAGATAAAATGACAATTTATTGCGCGGACAAAGGTTTTACAACGAAGATTGTTGTTAAAAAAAAATAATTTTGAACATTCTCCATTCCAAGAAGTGCAGTCTTGTTGAAAACTGCGGGACAAGCCGTCCGCAGTTTTTCAACAAACTGTCACTTCTGAGACACAAGAATTCATTTGGAGAAGGAGTCATTTGTTATGAGTATAAAACTTCCCATATTTTGCGGATGGTGGTTATGCCTTTAACCTTGCATCATTTAGTTACGAAAACTTTTTTCAGGTGATCTGTTGCTTTCACATATTTTCTCAGCAACCTTGTATCATGTACTCAACAGCTTACTGATATTTTGCATGAAGCTTTACACAGGTTTTGATTGCATCGTGGGATGCATTTTCAGATTCATTCAATATATATTTCCTGTTTGCGGGAACTTTTTTCATGAACAACATTTTTTGGTCCGCCTGCCCTGCGTTAGTCGCTGGCGTCGCGTCGCCGGTGTCAAAAATTTTTCTGTCACAGTTTCTCGAAATCACATAAGCCGCTACCCAATATGGCACTGAGCTCCAGTATTGGCGAACTGTATCGTGGCAACGCAGTTTCCATGTCTGCGGTATTAACATCCCCTGTACACGCAATCAGAATATTTTTAATATGGTTACACTTTTCGTCACATTTTTCTCAGGACACAGGCCAGCTTCTGATATTTGGCAACAAGCATCAGTATGGAGAACTGTATCATTTAACATAGTTTCAATCTGCCACAGTCCACTTTCCTGTTTTGACGCAACTTAATTTTATTAACATGAAACAACTTTGTCATGATTGATTAATTTATTTTCTTGTTTTTACGTCCCGCTTGAGAATATTCACTCATGGAGACGTCACCATTACCGGTGAAGGGCTGCAAAATTTAAGGCTATGCTCGTCACTCGGGGCCTTTGAGAGGGAGGGATTTTTCGTGCCACAACTGGCCTGTGACACGGGACCTCGGTTTTTTCCGGTCTCATCCGAATGACCGCCCCATTTCAGTCCGCCTCTTACGACACGCAAGGGGATGCGGGGACCTATTTCTAACCCGGACCCCCACAGGAAGTAATGACTGAGGGCCTTGAGAACCTTGAAATTAAATATATTTTCTTTTCTTACAGAATCTCACAAAATGGCATCTCATAAGCAATAATATAAATAATATACGGGTACCAATTTTGATTGCACCAGATGCGCATTTCGACAAATATGTTCTCTTCAGTGATGCTCAAAACCGAAATGTTGGAAATTCGAAACATGAAAGTGAAACTTTCCAAATACTTCGAAGGATAGAGGCTATGCCTGAGGGAGATAATCCTTATTTTGAATGAATTTCTAATTTTACTATTGCAATTAAATAACATATCCGTATTTCAAGCCTAGTAACATAGTACATATCAACTGGGCTGTAGAGACCCTCGGGGACTAACAGTCCACCAGCAGAGGCCTCGACCCAGGGGTCATAATATAAATAATATACGGTACCAATTTTGATTGCACCGAGATGTGCATTTTCGACAAATTATGTCTTCTTTCAGTGATGCCAAACCGAAATGTTGGAAAATTCGAAACATGAAAGTGCAAAACTTTATACAAAAGTGAACAATTGTAGTTGCCCAAGACTGGAGCCAAATACTTCGAAGGGATAAGAGCTATGCACTGAGGGAGATAATCAATTAATTTTGAATATGAATTTCTAATTTTACTATTGCAATTAAATACATGTCCGTATTTCAAAGCTAAGCTAACATGAGTACAAATGCAACTGGGCTGTAGAGACCTCATCTTTATCTAATTCATCATGTTAGAATATGCATGTCATTCTGTAAACTTGAACAGAACTGAATTTCTGACAAAAAAAAATTATATATTACATGTATTATACTTTTTTGTCATGATGATACTTTAAATGATGAAGTAATTTTTCAAATGAAAAAATTAAAAGTAGGCAGGCGACACCATGTCTTCCCTGGAAGACTTACCACTAAGTTTCGTAACATAATTCTCAGGAACTATATATAAAATGGCGAGAGTAACAAAAGTATCAAACGTAATCAAGTTCCAAAAAACACATACAAAATCGAGTGTAGGGCAACACGGACCTTCGACGAAAGCGAAGGCAGGATCAGGTGCCATGGAGGAGTAAGCATCCTCTGCTGACCGTGTTCACACCCGCCGTGAGCCTGTAGTCCGAAACAAAGTAAAACGGGTTACCCGTCGTCAAATCTAGTATGAAAAATGACAGTCTAACAAATGGTATGAAACAAATCAGTCAAACACATGACTTAAGTGATACTTTGTAATCGCAAACAGGCAACAGATAGTTTTGCATCAAGCTTCATATAGGTATGGTGTATCGTGGAATCATTTTCAAGATTCATCAGACATATACATCCTGTTTGCTGCGAACTTCGAATTTTTCATGTAAAGTACCAAATACAATGGTTTTCGTAACATAATCACAGACATTCTGATATTTTGCATTGAAGCTTTATATAGGTATGGTGTATCGTTGGATGCCATTTTCAGATCATTGGACATAATACTTCCTGTTTGCCGACGACCTGGGAAATATACAACTATATTCGACAGTTTTATATAGCTTATAGCGCGGGTATCAACTAGTGAGCATTGGCTCACAGATTTCTTGTTCAAAATAATTTCAAAGTAATATTCTGATTGAATTCATGACAACGCATTTTTTGGAGAACCTTTTCTTGTAATTATGAGATTTTTTTTTCCATTAATTTCCAGATCTTTTCTCTTAATTATGAGATAGTTGAAAGTGAAACTTATTTTTCACGCGATACTATTCATCGTCGAAACCCTTAGGTTTTCTTCTCATTTACACTGCATATTGGTATCTGTGATTGAGAAATAAATACATCTATTCTGCTAATTTAAAGTAGAAATCCGCATTGCTATTTGATAAATGAAGTAGAAATCATTTGCTATTTGACAAGGCATAATTAAAAAAAATTATATCTGCTCATCCCCGCTGACCCCAATTTTTAAAAGTTTATTTTTAACAAACAAATCAGGAAATTTTTTACAGTTCTCTGGTTTGAAACTATTGTAGTATCTGGGTTACATACGGGTTGTCCTTCCTGGGGAGGCCCCGTATCGTAACGGTTTTTCCCGCCATCTACAAGGACAGCTTCAGCGCGGTTGCCAGGACTGTTGACAGTGTTGTTTATTGTGAAGATAGATAGACAGATAGACCTATAGACGAGTGCCAGAGCGGAGCCATCTACTAATTAGGTAAGTCCGTGAGAACATATACGAGTTACTTTATTGGCGCCCAACTCGAGGCCACGATTACCCTGAAAGGGTGTTAGAAATTTTTTTTCGAGCATCCCAGCCGCACATGCGAGTCGCCATTTTGCGCGGAGGCTCTGTCAGTCTAAGCAAATTTATGTAGGCCACACGTCATCTTAATTGCCTTTATATTATTACTTAGAATCAATTTGAATCAAATTATGTGATTACTTATTTTGATATTTGATTTTGTACATTGTTGATATGGATGTGTCAATTGTTGACGCGCTGTCCGGGTTGGGCCTGACCCTTGACCCGGGACACCCCAGCGGCCGCCGCGGCAGACTCCCGGCGCGCCCGCACGTGCCCCCCCGGGGAGTGGGGTACAGGGGGCCTTCGGGCATGCCAGCCCAGTCGAGCCCGGTTTATCGGGGGATGCCCTTTAGCGGAGGTGCACCCGTACTTGACCCCGTCAAGGCCTCCCTATTTGAGGAGAGGAGAATGGAGGTCTTAGGGGCGCCTCCAACCGAGGGGTTAGGTGTGGACCCGCCGTTACAACCGTGGGAAGGGAGTGGGGCAGGCTGATACAGATGCGATTCCCGGAAACCTCATGGGGTTGAGATTTCTCCCAGAAAAGCTTTTGGTCACGACACCGTTGGTGTTCCCGGCTGGGAGGGGAGGGAGGAGGACTCTTGTCCCCATTGGAGGGTCAGTAGTACACAATGTCGCAGCAGTGGTACCCTAGGGGGCCCGAGGGGGAGTATGCGCCAATGCTGGGGCTCTCCCGGACCGTTACGCTCCCACTCCTTACCCCCCAGGACCCCGGCGATGGGGTTGGACGTTGCCGCCTGTCCTCCCTGGACAGATGACCGTCCATTTCCGAGTCTGGGGACCGTTTCACTAAGCGATCGTAATCGTAAACGTAGACTAAAATGAACGTAGCACTTACGACCTTTCACAAAAGTTACGAACTTGCGATTTACGACCAATATCTATCGTAACTCTACGAGTGATAAAAGTTGACGTAGCAGTACTTACGTGCACGGAAATAAAATGGGCAGCCGCCTTTTTATTGCAGACGATCTTGCAAGAAGGCAATTACGTCGAGAAAGAGTTTTCCGGGATAGATCGAATCCCCTAGACTACCTGCGGGACACACAAATTATTGAGAGGTATCGGCTTCCGCGTATTTTATTTTTGAATTAATCGATCTCCTTCAGGAGGACTTGCAAAGGACAAACCAAAAACAGGGAAAAGGCCCAAAAAACCCCTCTCCCCCTGGGTTTTTTTTT
>CAJDSM010001790.1:17383-49970 GCA_903981925.1 Ostrea lurida
CGATCGTTAGATCGTAAACATTGAACGTAGCACTTACGACCTTCACTAACCAAGTTACGAACTTGCGATTCTACGACAATATCGATCGTAACTCTACCGATTGATAAAAGTTACGTTGCGAGTACTTACGTGGCACGTCAGTCAGCTGTGTGAATAAAATGATACAAGTTTAAAAGGAAAAACAAATAGAATCAGCTTTTTCTTTCTCCGATGCAATTTGTAGGATTAAAACACTTTATCATGATACACAACTTGAATTTTCCACTAATTATTTTCTTTCATTCATGGCAGCTTCATATTGCTAACCATTTTCCTCATTAAAAGTATGTGAATTAATAAACCTACACAGGAAAAACATGAAACGGTTACCACTGATGTAGCATTCAATCTACGAATTGGCCACGCACATTTCATTACCATTCAACCAACAAAACAATTTTGATTTTGAACAATATTTATCATGTAAAAACATACATAAATTGAATTGGGCAGCAGGCGCAATGCCTATTAAGCCCTCTTCTAAAGGGGTAGAACATGAAAGGCCCAACATCATTGTTAAGATGTTGTGAAGTATTACTTATGAATATATGACACGTTAGTGATTTTTAAAAAAGCTAGCTAAGTTCTCTACGGATGACTTCAGAGGAAAGGACGTGAAAGTTCGTACTTTCCGGGTAGTTGTAAACAGAATGGCTTCCACGTATATAATATTAGCTGCGGGAAAACCCACTTAAAAGCCTTAACCAGAGAATAGTGAAACAGAAACAGGATTCTGAAAAGGAGTCTGATGCGTAACAACCGGTTTTATGTAGAAGCGTCAATGCCAAAGACTTACTACAGAAGTCGTATGTTTATCTATGATTTATACACCATGTAATCAGGCCTTTCATTATATACATCCGTATATTAACATCTGAGTCTACGTTTAAGTTTAGAAAATCTCAATCAAAATATCTGCAACATGTATACAGTACCCACAAACGTTATTCTTGACCATTGAATACCACGGACTAGAACACGATACAAGCACGATAGGATAGGGATTCACGCCACTTATACGATTTAGGATCACGAACGATACCATAGGATACGCAAAACCTGATAAACGGAAAAACCTGATAAACGATGTTCACGATAACCTGATAAACGCAAAATACAATAAACGACTTCACGAATAAACGAAAACCTGACAGAAATGTTGTAAATTAGAAGCAATTTAGACGGACACGAAATTTGTAATTACTACACAAAAATTGCACACTTCTTTTATGGTTGAAGAATAACACTTGAGGTTTCAAACCCATTATAGAGATAGAACACGCAATCCCTAAAGAAATTTCTAATTGAAGAGGAATGTAATGTGCATAACTAATGACGATACATGTTTTCGTGTATATTTTACAAGGATCAATATTCTAGGTCATTAAGTTTATATTACTTTGCTCAACTTAACTTATTTTAGTCCGTATTGTTTACTTCGTCATTTATTTTGCACAGTAAATAAATGACTATTAGCTCAATAAACCACAGTGTTTAATCGAGTACTTATTTATGCACAATTTACAAGCTCGAAATAGCGGCGTTAAAGGCATATATAGTAGTTGATGTGATCTTCGTCAGCCCGGATAGTTGTAATTACATAAATATTTTTTTCTTAAGTTTCAACTGCGAATGTTTAATTAGATCATGAGCATTTATCGACCGGTATCAGAGACATGGTTAACATAAATTTTAGCCACCAGTAGAAATAAAAAGCGTATTGGTTGATTCTTCATCCGATACAAGTACAGCTAGTTAACCATAAGCAAATAAATATTTTGTCAGGGGAAAATGCGCGTTATTAGATGAACATGAATTATAATTTTTTAAGCAATCGTGACCATTTTATCGGCTTTAACAATTTACTCAAACGACAGAACCTGCACAAGCGTAGCATCATTCATTTGAGTGCCCGTCGGTTGTTAGGTATTAACAAATACAGGATCTTTACACTTCGGACCCAATCATACGACTGACGCATTTCTGAATGAAAACTGGAAACAACACCTATTTAAAAAGTCCACATTTCACTGCAATATATTGAATTTTGTTGATCTGCGTAATATACCATGTTAGCGTTGTTGGAATCCGGGGTGTGTATATAAGGCCTTGCTTGCTTGTAACTTTTATAAATCAGACAAACTTATTTAAAACAACTTTCCCATCTTTTGATTTACCCCGCCTCCTTTTATTTCGCTGTTACATTAATCATTCACAAATTAGCTCGTTTTTCCCCTTCTTTCTCCTTGTCGGATTACCTGTATGTGTAAATTGATCATAATGCGCGCCGGACCTAGTGCGAGGCAGGTACAGGACTAGTAACGGGTGTTTCAGTAGTTCCTATTTTTATAGTCGTCTATTATCTGTAATGCAAGAATACATTGTGATGCTGAAATTAGCCAGGCTGTAATATTTATTCTGAGAAAAAATTAATTCGCTGGGGTGTGAAATAAAATTTCAAGTAATATTTGTGTTGTGGCGAATAGAGGGTGTACTGTTGACAAGTTCACAGCTAATTCAATAGTTAAAATTTACATGTGATTTTCCGCTGCCACGACGCAAATGTCTTGATACGATTAGAATCCCGCACGATTGGAGTAATATTTAATATTGATAAAAGAAATTAAACATCACGTAAAATTGGAGCTATTCTGATAACAAACACAAAATGTAGACAAATGAACAAAAAGTGGCTTCTAAAAAAGAATCTGAAAACCGCTTCAATTTTTTTCTATACATGCTGTACTAATTTAAAAAAATGTCAAAAACAGTATATCATAAACCGGCACCATGTCCCATGTAAGAACATTTCCAATTACACTACTCGCACACACGCTGACATGTATGTACCAAATGTGATACACGATGACAACACAATAGTCACCCCAGGTACCTGATTTTCGGGAACGTTACCTTTTTAAATGTCGTGCATTTATAAGTCGCGAAGACTGTTTGCGATATCAAAAACATTGGCTAATACAAAAGGACGCCGCACATCGTTCAGCGATAGCGGGTATATACTATATACCACATGAGACAGTAGAATACAAGTGCGTAAAAATCGGGGGGAATTAAAATAGCCTTTATTATTTTATTAATTATGCACATTTATATAGCGCCCTAACTATAATTTAAATAATTACACGTAAGGCGCATTTACATAAAATGTTTCCAAAATATTTAAAATATATTGTTAAAACACAACGATCTATGACAATGACAGTTAACCACAAGCAAACGACAATCCAGAAAATCCATAAATCTAAAATTTATGGTTTAAGTTTTTTTTTTTGGTTTTTTTTGTAGTCAATCACATTATGATAAAAAATGTTCAGTTTTGACTAATCTATATAAGAGTGCATAATGTTCAGACAGTGTTCATAGGTGTAAAAGCACTTGGGTAAAGAAAGTAGTCTTTAAATTGCTTTTAAAACACGATTTTGATGTTTCAAACCGGAAGGCTGTTTTGGAAGACTGTTGCTACAGGACTTGCTGATTGACGGCTCAAAGGCGCCTGTCACTCATACACTTTGTTGTCCGCACAATTGTATCATTTAACTCAAAACCCCGAATTCGGGATCCGCACGTGACCTTGTGGGATGGTCAGATATTGACCAAGTCCTGGACTGTCACATCTGAAGTGGCACGCGAGAGCTTTGAACATGTACTTACGGAGATTTGTACATAATCGGAAAGCAACAGGAGCAATGTTAGAGAGACTTAAAGTGGATGGTGATATGGTCCTGCTTGAAGAGCACGCACTAGTCTCGCGAGCAGTGTTCTGTACAGTTTTGCGAGTTTCGTTAAAGACGCGGTTTTAACAGGTGTAGATGGAGTGCCTTCCGTAGTCAAGGCGGAAGCATTACAAAGTGATCCTATGATTGTTTCGACACGCGTCCATCGGTTATGAAGTCGTTCTAATTCTACCAATATGTTTTTAACGTTGAAAAGTAGCACATTATTGAGCTAATGTTTTATTTGGGATCCATGGAAAGAGAACTCTATCAAAGAAAACACCAAGTTTTTTTTACGCACGACACACTTGATAATGACTGACCTCCAAATCGTGAGTTGAAAATCTAGGGAAGTTCACCTGAGCTTCTTTTGGGACAAAACATTGATCAGTTCAGATTTGTCTTGAATCTTAGTTTTAGGAATTTGACTGCATCCGAGGATGCCTTCTCCTATACTCTCTCTCGAGATGGCTCCATTCGTTGCATTATTTTCTTCCCTACTCTCGTCCACACTTCCTCTGTTCCGTGGGTGCGTTCTAAGTCTTTCTCTAATCCCATTGATATACTATACCTGCGGTACCGCGTCATTAACAGATGATAGCACCCATCTGCATGTACGTCTGGTCAATATTTTATCACCAATTGGTATTTTAGAAATTAACTATGAGCCAATAAAGACGATTTGCTGGTATTATAAAACTTCAAACGAGTCCGCAAGCACAGAGCCTGGGTGAACGGCCAGAAACATAGCCTGAACATCGCTGAAACGTGTCGTGTATGTACATGTTTTGCTCAATGTCGCAACCTGCACTGACTCGCCAGAGAGGATTATTAGATCCAAATCTGAAACCATGCAAATTAGCGTAATAATACCAGAGAATCGATCACATAAGAATATTCCATATCGCGGCCAGAAATCTGAGGAATGTTACAGTAAGAAGTCTTGTACTCACATCAAGGCGGCGAAGTCTAGCAGTCACAAGGGCCAGACAAGAATGCCATCTAATTGATACACAATGTTCGCTGATGAACACCGTTGAGTAGACGTTTCGCTAGAGTGACAAGCCGCGATAGCAGATTGCACGTGGTCGTTGAGATTCATTTATATCTAGGTGTTTTGTCCAATCGAGATGCTACCGCTTTTTTTCAAGGACTAGTATGAAGAACGGTAAATTGGATATCCGCGACGGATAATTCTATAAATTGCGTCTTTGTCTAGCCGATCAGCCTCACCAGCTTACGTTTAGTGATATCAATTTAAAATTGAGCAGTTGTACTTAAATGTAGCTGAATATATATTACCATTCGTAAAGGAGACATGACTTTTTGTATATTAAATCTAAAGTATTGTACCACATTCTGGAGGGTTGATGACTTTTTTGACGAATCTCAATCTGCAAATAAAGAGGGTGTGTTTTAGTCTTTATATTGGCGGCTTCTGTAGTATCTGTATAATAGATAGACCCATGATTGCAGGAGAGAGGTTGTATAATAACCTGTTTTATGAAGTGACTCAAATTCGTGAATATGACCGGCACAAAACCTTCACGTCTTTGGCGCGTTTTTCCCCTTTGCTTCTTGTGTCTCTGCGAGATATACACGGTGCGTCATGAATAGCATACTCGTAGTTAATCGCTCTCAATTCGCACTGCTGGAGTTGCACTTATTCTTAAAGGATATAAAATACAATGCTTATGTATATTAGTAATTCTATTAAATATTGTAATTTGAGTTATTGTTGAAAATCCGAGACGAGTTCTTAATCATTTACCATATGCACGTTCTGTTGAGTGAGCTTTAGAGAATCTTTTAATAGCAGCCCACTCATCTTCCGAATTAAAACCTTTTATGATTCAAAAATATTTAGTTTTTAACCAATATGATCTACCATGGATGTCAGAAATGACTAGACCATTGATTGAGCGACTAGATTTTTTACTATGTCATTGGCTTGAAGGCCGTGTTTTTTACACCAATGATTTTAAAGTCTTGCTTTATTACGCATTGTTCCGTTATACCTTGGTTAAACATTCAAGTTACCTACGGGCTCAGGATGATAGTGGACCAGGTGCAGACGGAGAGAGGATAAGAGCTACTCCGATCCTTAAGAGACAGTGTATGTGATGTACCGACAGTCAGTGGTGTGTTCCAGGGAGTGAGGGTATGGTGTTGTGCCCAACTCTTGATATGTGGTATTCTATTGAGGACGTTACCTAGGTGTGTGGTTACGTCATTTTGGGTGAGTTAGATTAGCTCAGTATCCTCCGTCACCTCTACAACGTTTCTGTATTCTTTAATTATCAGGAACCATATCATTCTTTTGAATAAAAGTGGACTATACCACATACGATGATATTCTCCTACGTCTCGCAAGAAAATAACTTTCACTTCACCAGGTTTTGTCTTGTTTGAATTTGTTAGATCTAAAGTGTTATTGAATACTTTAAGATTTGACCATCGCCTAAGGAGTAGATGATATTCATGTTTATTTGTTATGATCATGAAGCTTATCATAACATACTATTATTCACAAAGTTACAGTGAATCTTGTTCGATAAATAAGTCATAAAAATGGTGTTTATTTAAACTTATTAGTGTGAAGCAGCGAGTCGACACTAAGTAGAGAGAGGAAATTCAATAGATTGATACGATTAGTGTTATCTGCAGCAGACCAGTTAAGGGTCGAGGCAAATAGGAAAATTATGCCATCAAAAGATACAATGCACCAAGAATATTCGTCAAGTATAATTTTAGTTTACTGTCATGAGATGCTATAACATGTTGTTTGTGAAAATAAGATTAGGAAGTGAAAATGTGATGTATTTAGAGGACACATGTACATTCATTTTTCATTTCGTAGAGCCACTTGGTAGAGTGGTGATATCGAAACAATATACTCTTGGTTTTGATGCGTGCCGAGCAGGATTTGATACTCAACGATGTATTAAGAGTTTGCGATGCAAGATTAACATTCTCTGATTTAGTGATATCCTGACAGACCATAGTAGAATTTAAAGCTTATATGAGCTTGAAAAATATTAAAGCCTCACTTGACGTGTTATGAGAATTCTAAGTATCTCATAAATAGACAGATGCAGCAGCAGAAGAGACACTGCATAACATGTAATTGTATCGTGCGTTTTTCTATAACGACGAGACAAATATAGACTGCCACACCTTTTCGATATAATTGTCACTCTGAGATGATTCCTTGACTCTCTTTGAAAAATAAGCCTAATATGAATATCAAGGATGTTTGATGTATTATTTAGAGCTTACAGGTTAACTGCTCGTTCTTTAATTTAGTAATAAACTACTTTTACAACAAAATTTCACTTTTATTAAACACAAGAGTGTAATGGTGTAGAATATTTTATTTCGGTATTACACGTTAATAACGTCACTACCATTTGTGCTTTTGGGTGCAAACTATTACCGCTCTCCCTTTTAACCTCTCAATGTACATTTATAACACTAGTATATCACTTTTTGTCGCATCGAGAGAAATAAGATAAAACCTATACCATATTTTTTGTACTTGCGCAGTCATCACACAGGAGTCATTGTTCTCTACTAAACTCCCAAGTCACAAGCACCTCTATTACAACAGTCTATATTCTCACCAAAATACATTGTTGATACTACTCATAATACTTATAGATAAATTTAAATATGTTCCATCTGTATTGAGCACAGCTTTTTTATCTGCGCTATATACCATAGATCACAATCGATTATCCAACAGTCGATCGTGCGAGCATTACCTTACCCTTAAGTGAGTTCACAATTGAACTGTGTATTGCCGGATGAGCGTGTATCATATTGGTCGCATTGCTTTTTACATTACTCTGTCGTTTGACCACTGGTTTAACAAATATAACACTGTTTTAACGACCTAAGCTGTATCAGGACGATTTACGTCACGAGTCACGGATAGTAGTTCTTTTATATCAATCTCGCCGATCACAGTGGAGATTCAGACTAATTCTTGCATCAACTCCCACTATGCACCTGATCCATCGCAGTCCAGAGATGAGCTTCCGCAGTTCATGGTATTTGTATACTTATATAATTTAACTGTGTAAGGTGAACGCTTTAACTCTCAAAGTGTCACATGATCATGTGGACTTATGATTACATTGCATATTCTTCATAGCTTTGAACATAATTTTATCATTCATGCATGCTCTGTGCTCAGCCGCGATGGCCTTCAAGTCATCTAAGGATAAATATCTGCTATAGACTACTCAAGTAAGGAAGCTTAAATATGCATCTTCATATAGCCAATTGATATGCTACTCTGTATCAGATCGTCTATTTCATTTGATGTCTAATTTCTTTACATTATTTGTTATTCTCCTTTAGTGAGTTGACTCACTATTGTCATAATAACATAAACGTTTCTGTCGTTCATGTCGACTATCTCGGATTATATTATCCTTACCGCTTTGTATATCCATTACCTCTATAAATAAAGCTAGTCTGTAAGCTTTGCGGAAGCTCCTTTAGAGGAATTCTTTGTAGATAAACGCTTTCAGACTGAATTATAGTATTTAATATGAATTTTCACATAAAGAAAACTCTGGAATTCACACTGTCGTGCTTTGAGTATTACTATGCTAAAAACTTTTACTCAAATCTATATCTTACGTCGACTACACTACTGAGTTAGTCTTCACCGCCTTTCTACAGTTGCGTTCCCATAGTTTGTGTAACACCCAACATACACAGTATTGCGTAAGCAGGGTCTCTACAGGCCCAGTTTGCCTACATTATGATACTAGCTACTATTTTACTAGCTTGGACTACTCGGTCTGTGATGTTTAATTGATATCGCGTTTTTACGGATCAAAAAGTGTGTATAGAAAGCTATCTCATATCATGCAGATCAATGATGTGTATACTCTCCTCATACCGTGCTGTACACATGAGCTTGCTCCGTTTTTAACGAAAGTTGTAGTTTTCAGTGTCTCCGCCAACAATCGTTCTATTTGGTGCCGTACTACATTGATCTCAACTTATTATAAAAGCTTTATGCATTTTGTCCACTAAGTTAGTCCTGACTTTCCGAGCAGTTTCGGTGTCTTAATAGCACATGCCTACTTTAACAGAACATTACGTTTTGCTATCAGAGAAATTGATTGCGCAGTTCTGGTAGCCGTTTCTTAATAAAAGTATACGACTAATTGTGGATACTGTTAACTTTTATTGATCTATATTATATTTTTTTGAGATGTATATGTAAATAGAGTAGTAAGATATTTCGAAAGATAATTATAACCATCACAGATGCGAATGTATCATCATATGAAGTTCAGTAAGAGATCCAAAGAATGAACAAAAACAGAATCTATCATGAGAACATGATTGATCAACCAGAGTGACACTTGTGATGCAGCAACACAATAGAGTAGTGTAGCAAAGTTTGTTATAGAGATTTTAGAGATACCATCCCCTCTAGTGCTCTCGTTGACTCGGTATTTCGATCATATTGTGCTTATATGAACATGACAATTGCTCCCCTGACCCTTCTCTCCTACTTATCGTTGGTTCAGACGTATATTCTGTTCGTAAGCCAAATGATCAAATAGCAACTGGATTGCCAACTTATAGGCGATTTGACTAACTTTCTTATCGATCCACTCTACCTCTAGGACGGTTATCGTCCAAAATCCGTTTATATGCGAACCAACTACTGGCGTTTTTAAACTCACTCATAACGTACTTAATATGAGAGATTTATCAGGTTGTTGCGGATATCACTTTCTTTCTGAGTCTTCCTCCAGGATTATATTGTTATTTCTATATAAACCAACCTAACAACATAAGATAGACAAAATATCACTAAATTCTCGTAGCTAAGTGAATTTAGCATGGTATAAAAGATCGAAAGATAAGTATCATTGAATTTCTTAACTGAATGTATGTTGAATTCAATTTATCTACGTTAATCACCATTACGTCAGAAGCCATATTGAGAAAAGGCATGGTTGATCACTGGTCGTCCAATTCTACGAGTAGACCTACATGCAAACTTGTGGAACCCATGATTTGCGACGGACATATTGAAATCTGCGACTTTATATAGCACTCAAACTGGTGTGTACACCGATGTTCATAAATACTTCGGCCATTCTCACACGTGACGCCCTGCATTAAATGTAAACAATACTGGAATCATCGTCCCAGATTTTGCATACAGTGCATTTCTGTGATGTAGTGATATTCACAACTGTGTAAAATCCCATCCTTGCTCACTCGATTAAAACTGACAAAAGTTACAAGATAAAAAGAAATTTTTAGGAAAAGAATACAGACGCTCTCGTGGAGGATGAATAAGTAGACTTAACAACAGTATAAACAGAAGACTGGTAAGATTTCAAATCAGCGTTGATGAACAATACACATACATCAGCTGTGAGAAACTTGCTATAATCACTTGGAGGTTATACGAGGGATCGAGGACAATAGAGTTTCGCGGACGTTCATGTAGGATTTAAAAATAGTTACATGAGCAGAAATAAAAACTAGATGTGTTTTGATGATAGAATTTCTCTAGTTTTTGTGAGATCGGATGACTCCTGATTTGTGTCAGATCGACCACTGGCTTCAACTTGAAGTTGGAACCCTCATAAGACCGCTATTAAATTAAGCGTGTAATAGACTAGAATTTATTAGTACTAAAAATTGTCATCCATACATAGCCGTCTTATGTACAAAAGGTCAACACACAAAGTATTTGTAGCATGAATCGGGCCATTACTATGACAAAATGATCAGTTTAGGTCTAACCTCTTTACTAAATATATGTATTCAATTAACCAAAGACTTTGATAACTAAGTAGATATGTCTAGTCATTGCTAAATTCCAATGATAAAATATTAAAAAATATGCAACATAGTAGTTGGAGGGTTGTACACCATATCTCTGGTTGAGAGACATGAGAGTAATAGATTAGCATTTAGTTTACCGATAGAAATCGCATTTGCTTTTCGAAAACCAGTCTCTCACACTCAATCCCGCTCGTCTGTAATGCCCTCACCATACAGTACATTCAGTATTGACAGCAAATTAAATGCAAGTGATGCGAGTATAACTCTTGAATGTAAAGTTAACAGTGCGTTCGATAATAGATGCCAGTGGATGAAAATAACTCAAGTTGCAAAAACTCAAGAGACTTGAACAATTAAATTTTAAGTTTATAACGACCTTAATATTCAGTCGAGAGACCACCTCACATTCGTCTGCGTCAAATCTTTTATCCTCGCTACCTTCTCGTAGCGACCAGTAAAAACTTTGCAAAATGAGGCCTTAACTTTAGTAAACTGTTAGTTTGTATCCCATATAAGTATTGTGAGTGTTTGTATTTGGCACGTTTTGCGCTATTTCATGAATTTTTGAAAAAATAGAGGACCAATCTATTTGATGAATGCATCGTTCGTAAATGATATTTTGCACCTGACATGTAAGATGTTACTTTGACAAGGTCTGACCATTCCGATTTAACCGCTGTCTATATCAGTGGTGATGTATAGTGAGATATCGACGAATTTTTTGATTAAATTTGTAGAAACAAAGGTTCAGTTTAAGATTCGAGTATAATTGAATTCCTTGTTTCAACAATTTTTTAGAAGCATCAAATCATCTTTGCCAAATTTTAATTTTAATCATCTATACTTGATAGTTTTACTGGTATAGTAAAACTTTTATGTTAGGTGGTAGTAGAACTACAGGCTGTTTCTCCAAATTTAATCCACAGACACAGTTTTAGTATGCCCTGCACTGTTTTGAACACAGAATCGGATGTTGTTGCACAAGGATTATTCTGTTTACCTAATCAAGGTTGGGAGTTCAACCGAAAGCGTGTCGAATCAATCAGGATCATATTAAACAAATACATAACACATTAGTCTCACACCCGAATGTCTTCTTGTACGTTAATTATCTTACGGGAATTCATGCTATTGACTTACCGTGTTATCTTTACCTTTCAACGCTGGTATTTTTAAAGTCTTTACTTGTAACTTTGCTTCCGTAAAGGCGATTAACGGAGATATACTCCGGAATATTTGACCACAAAATGGAGGTCCCTGTTATGCAGTGGGGGCAGATACGAACCCGCTTGCCCAAAGGTTATAAGCTTCGAACATAGGCTTCAAATTGTGCAGTGCTTTTACCGCAATTACCGAGCGTGAAATATTCTCGAGTGTTACGAAAACAACATACATTTCAGTAAATCAACCGTTCATAGCTTATTCTTTACCTGGACACATCAGTTTTTGTATAGTCAGATGGTTATAAAAAACAATAAATCTGGAGCGACAAAAAAAGTGGTTCCCTACCTAAATTCCTATAAACGTTGCAGTAACGTCATTTGGTGCATATTTTACGTACGTCATGACGATTGCTAAAGTGAACGTTCAAATTAGCATTCAGTGCATTGGCTTTTTCATTCCCGTACCCAAGCTCGCGCCTACCAGGACCCGACTACACCTCGATCCCTGTGACAAACCAGTGGGTTATTCTTTAAGAGCCACAGAATTTTAAAGGCTTCTGTGTAAGCCATAGGAGTGACTGAAATCTCACGAGATTAATGCCAAATAATTTTTCTTCATAGCTATCTAATGGTTCTTTGGTGATTTCAGAGAATGTGACCTTGCACCAAATCAAACATTAAAAATAACCTGCAAGAGTTAAACCAGGTTTATTATCCCTCTCAGCTACAAAGAGAACAATTCATCAATAACGATGTATAACTCAAAAGTTTGAATAAAATTATTATACTCACAGAATTTGTTGTCTTTGAAGTTATTTTTCCTGCAGGCTTCGAAAATATTGCGCAACTTTTCCTCGCACGTCTTTCCCAAGAGTCTTATAAAATGATTCAGTTCACAGTCTTGTTGTGTTGTTAATCTTCTTCATCAGAACCACTCATTCTGTAATTAAAATATATACCATTCAAATTTAACAAGAAAGTTTTAAATCACTAACAGAGATGATGAATACAAGCAAATCATTCTTAAGATACAAACTGTGGGACCAACTCCCTGCCTCCCCAGCCCCCCCCCCCCCTCGCTCTTCTCCTCGCTCTCTCTCGTTTTCTCTCTCTCTTTAATCAAATGAACACTGCCAAGACTTAAAGCCCTACGTCAGATCTGTGTAATTTTATCATTATATATTGGAGATGCTGTAAGTAATGGATTATACTGATGTCATGATTACTGATAAGTTACCCACTTTGCGCTCCTTTTTCATTTCATTAAAATTAACTTCTTCATTTTTTAATATAAAAACATGGACTACACCTTCATTTTTGATTTACATCTATGACCATCCTACACTATTTGTCTTACTTCTCTTTCTATTTCAGTTTTATACACATGTTACTCACTCTTTGAATTTTTATACATGTATAATTTATATATATTATATAATAGGCAGGAGAGATGAGTAATCGAACAGCCCGTATAATCGGCAATCTCCAGTAACAAACGATGAAGAATGAAGAGGATTAGTGCAAAACTCAGCAACTTTGTTAATGTGTGTGTGTGTGCCATGTATTTGTACACATTCTAGATTCTTTTTGTAACTGCTCTACAGTATCACCTTGAGGTTATGTATCTTTTTTATCACACGCAAAAATTCATCAAAATATAAATATATACGTACCAATTTTTATGCACCAGATGCCATTTCGACAAATATGTCTCTTCAGGGATGCTCAAACCGAAATGTTGGAAATCCAAACATGAAAGTAAAACTTTATAAGAAGTGACAATTGTAGTGCCAAACATGGGCAAAACTTCGAAGGATCAGAAGCTATGCATGAGGGAGATAATCCTTATTTGATATGAATTTCTAATTTACCATGCAATTAAATACATATCCGTATTTCAAAGCTAGTAAGTAGTACATAGCAACTGGGCTGTAGAGGGACCCTATGCAACGCTGTGGGACCCAACGAAAGGGAAACTAACGTATGACGTACGATTTAAGAATGATAAACAAATACCTAAAACAACAGTTGAATCGTTCTTTATGTGAAAATGATATCTAGGTGATTTAAGACTCACTCACGACACACAACAAGAATATGTTTTTTTTTTTTTTTTTTTTTCTTTTTTTTTTTTTTGTTTTTTTTGGTTTCTTTTTTTGGATTGGGAATTAGCTGTAATAATTTCCGGATCCTGACGACAAAACGTATATATGCAGGAGTCCACAAAGGGAAAACAAAATGCAAAAAACCAAATGAATAACGTTTTCAGTGACTGGCATTAAGAAATGCAATTGCTCTACTTGGCTTATTGATTCCTATGATCGCTAACGCCGCATCTGTAAAATATGCCAGCAGAGCCAATCTGCATTGATTTTTCATAAAGACGCCAGAGGAGAAGAGAAGAAATGAGATGATTCACTGAAGAGCAAAGACGTGAATTCGATTACTGAGTGATATGAATACTTCAGAGTTTGAGCTGCATATTGCAGAAATGTAGTGCTGAGAATGACGAATCTAATAGAAAACACAAGCCATATCCGATACTATCAAAGATGTACATGATATAAGTCTTTACGTTCGGCCAGTAACCCGTCCTCGTTCTCTCTGTTAACAGGGCCCATGATAAGTATTAAGCAAAACACCATGAATCCGACGATTCCGCATATCATATAAATGACATTCTCATTTTGAATAAGTTCGAACTAATATATATAAGTATTGAATCATGTTAAGGCTATCACAGTTACAAACTAACTACTGATTGTTCAAATCTTAAAAACAATACTATATATACAAACGGTGAGATAAAACAATATTGGGAAAATAAGACGTTCCAAAGAAAAGCAACTCTGTACGTAAGTCTAAAAACATAAGTGACTCTAATAAGAAAGATACAAATAAATGATTATTGTATTTATTATTTTCCTACTCGTGCGCACGCTCAATTGATTACTCAATACGTAGTGTTTCTCATAAATACATTGTAAACTGACGTTCTAGGGCGAAGAAATAAGTCACGCCCCAGAAATCATCTAATTATGGTATAGTATCAACAACGTGTGACGAACTCCAATGAATTAAGACAAAGGTAATCAATCATACTTATAAAGATGAATGAAAGATTGTTCTAATAATATCTAATATTTAATATTGATAATAGACCTAAGAGATTTAACAACCTGTAGTACAAAAACCTTCACCAAACTACTTATCATATTAATGTATCGACATATTTTTTACTAATGACATCAACAAAAATTCAAAATATAGAATAACAGATTGGCATCTTACTGTCTAACAATTACATCGATGAGTGTTAGTTCTAACCATATGGATTCAAAATCCTGTTTTCCTCTCATTTCTCTTCATTACAGTGTATTATGGTTCCATAGTAATTGTAAGTCTAAATCTATCAAATCGAAAACCTAGTCCAATAATATATTCTTGCAAATACGATAATATATCGAAATATTATATATAGACCTTTATCATACGCTATGACCTTCCAACTTGCACCCAATCTCACTAGACGAAATAATGCCGTAATATCACAAATAACTATGTGATACCCTTGCAATTTATTGATCACATCGTTCGTTCTCCAGAGAATACAATAAATTCCACTCCAGTCATTATGTTTTCACCAAATACAAGGTTGTCTGTATGCCTCCTATCTTCTCCAGTATAGTTAAGTATATAATAGCTGATTGTATCCTGCACATACATATATATACTCTATGTGCAAATTTCCCATTGTGACCCAGCCATACTAAAGGTCGATGTATCTATTATATTCCACGAATTTTACTCTCACATACAATGTCTTCCTTAAGCGTTCGTGATAGAATACTCTCTCTCACTATTGATTTGATCTACTAGTGATTTACGCCCAAATATGGTCAATATACAAAAAATCATCGATATATGACGATTTCGACTCATGATGAGAATTGATCTAACCTGCATATAATCAGCTCGGTGTAAGGTGGAAAGCTCTAAATTCATTCTATCAAATCTCACTCACAGACTCCATCACTCATACGGCGGAAAGTTATGTTTATTTAGTGGAGACTGAGCTCTAAACTACACTGTATATATTTGATATTGTTGATCGTTGTATATTTACTAGAGCATATTTTGCGTGTGCGGAAATAAAGAGGCTTGATGCTAAGTCAAAGCAGTATGTATTCGCGATGTGACTCAATGCATCATAAAGAGCATCACAATAAGAAATTCGTAAAGATCACCTCTAATATTATCGTGTTGGAGGATACAAAATCAAGAGTTGGGCAAACACGATACAACCGTGGACACACCACTGAACGATAGGACATCTAGACTTTGGTGACCCTTGTAGATGTGAGAGCTCATGATCTTATGTGACTTCTGGATTGACCTGGAGTTCCTTACACCTAGCCACCTCTTTGAGCGTGATCCTATTAGAGTGAAACGGAATCAATTTTCGTGGTGCAGTAAGGAATCATCATGAATACAGCTGTTCGATGTAAACGGCTGACTTTCATGACAACCTATAATGGATTCCTGATGTGAAAACTCACGATACTCTGGACCAAGCATATTGACTCTTTATCGTTGACTAGAATCTACTATGTACACGTGATATTATTTGATCTGACTAAGTTTCTTTAAACCATAACTGTGTGTTATCGCTGAAGATGAAATTTGAACTGATGTATGCTTTGTCTCCGTGTTGGATAAAAGGATTCTTGACACTAACTTCTGCATTTACTGTAGACTTAGCATCTAACTAGTACGTTATGTTCATGTGCATGTCTTCGATCTTACAATATCGTATACTACTAAGATATAACAAAAGCTATTAATATTTAACGTGTTATAACCTTATAATGCTAGATATCATCTTTTAATATCTTGAAGTGTGACCTCAGCAGGTGCACTGACGAGCATATTTATCGTGAGTTAGCTGATTTCCGTGCAAAGCGGACTAACATATTAAGACGATCGTAGAATGAACAAACAAAACTAACTATTAACGGTTGGTAGAACGTTGAGTTCTTTGATCTGAGCTACTATATGTCATTGATGCACGTCAGGGTGATACGTAGACTTTCTCCCTGAATTCATGACACTATTTGTTACGTGTGCTATCGAATCGTAGCGACTATATTAGAATATAGATCACTGAAGTCATAAACACACCTTACTTTTTAGTGCTGTTGACTGGATCTGAACGAGGAGCACTATCGTGTCTAGAATAGTGACTAGAATCTAGTCAACCACATGTGGTATATCATACGAGGCAGAGTAATACATGAGGCACCTTGATTCTCTTGTTGTGAAGAATAGTCTAAAGATATAACACTTAACTTGCTTTACAGTGTGAGTACTGGGTGTGCGTGTCCCATAACATCTTTAATTATTTCTGATGTTGAATCTGATCTTAGAACAGTCTCGATTGTGAGGTCGCAGTGTTTGACTGGTCTAACACTATTTCGTGTGACTGATCTACCACTATTTTCGTGTGACTGATCTGACACTATTTTCGTGCTGATGATCTACGAACTATTTTCGTGGACTGGCTAGACTAAATAGCACGACCCAATCTTAATGTATTCTGATGTTGCATGTACTGTGTACTACTACTCAATTTACGTGGTTGAGCTTGATATCTAGATCAGTACCTTGTATTACGATAGTGAGAGCGGTAGCCTATACCATCCTGATTTTTTGTGAACTAGAATTGCAACACCTATTAGTTTACGTTGTGATCTAGAATATGATACTCACTAATCGACCACGGTGTTGCGGACTGCTCGTATATAGCAATATCAGCTCTTCTTATGTGTGCAACATATCCATACCAGATATTATATTGTTCGTGCCGATTCTGTTGTTCTGTACTACTTATTTCTACTGTGGTGTCACTGTGCACGTACATCTTGTGTCCATGCTATCTAATTGTTAGATGGATAACTTTACAATACTTTTGTGTAGGTGCCCACCTTTGAGTGAGTGTACTGCGAACCTTTCCTACGCTCTTCGTGATTGTGAACTGATCTATATCACAAAGCAATCTCTATCTCTATTTTGAGTGTGTATGGGAGATATTCCTTATGGAAATCTCCTTGTGTTTTATCGCGTGACTGGGTCTTTAGAGATGGATTTAGCTAATTTTTCCATGTGATGCATATCTATATCCTGACAGTCCAGCACTAGTTTTGTGCTATGTGTGATGGGGTCTAAACACTTACTCATGGTGTGATCCTGCATCGGATGGATCACTTCTTATGTCGCTTAGTGATACGTGATTTGCGTACCTTCTTTCTCACTAGGTGGAACTCTGGTATCGAGAACCTCCTATCTGTTCATTGTGTGGATTGAATCTTTGACTATCTTTTCTATCGAGATGGCCAATTGCTGAGTGAATCTAACATCATGTCTATGCGTGCATCGTCAGGTGGTCTATACCATGTTATTATTTCGTCTCGACGTACATACCTGCCAACTGGAGTTTTCGTGATGTAACCTGAGTGGGTTCTATAAAACATTACTACGACACTTTGTCTAGTGAGAATTGCTGAGATAGCTACATATCACACATAAGTGTCTCTTCACGATTAATGAGCCCCTGTGGCAATGCAGTCATAATGATTTTTGTGTGACTATAACTGACACATTTATTCGCGTAAAGGGATCGAAGAGCATCTAACTCTAGAACCTGTGATTTCTTCATTTTTGTGCTTCGACAAAATGAAACATCACGGATGACTTCCTATGTACGTGTGTGACACACAGCAGTATATAGGACGGATACTAGTTCTATTATCGATAGTGTGTGTCTTGGGTCTAGTAACGAAAAAAACCTTGGGACTCTTTTTTCTCTCTGTGAACTAGAATTCTTAACTTATCTATGTGAGATTATCCAAACACTAATATTTATTGTCCGAGTGCTGTGAGTCAGAAAATGTGCTACTTTCACCTAACAACAAATACATGTAGTGCATTAGTAGACTGATCATATAACAACGAGTGACTGCATGTTGTCGTGTGAAGCCATAATACTCATGTCACTTGGTACACTATTTTTCGAATTGGTCTTACGTGCCATTGATCTCTAGCAGCAAAACTTGTACACTTCTTTCTATCCGTTGCTTATGTAAACTAAACACAGCGATTTTCAGCGGTTCATGTTATAATCCTAACACTGTCAAAAATTTGTTTACTGGAAGCGATGCATAGCTCGTGACATACTAGCTTGATCTCTGATGGCTAGTCACTTCCAATAACAGCCTGAACCCATATCACTCTCTCCACTTGTAAACTGCCTACTACTGGAGCTACGCTATATATACTGTCGAATGATTCAGTAACCACAATATCAACGTAATAATACTTTTTTCCAATAGGCTCTGTCGGATGGCTTAACACATCCTCTCTCCGCTGGTATCATGCAGCCGATCTATGGTCTTATACTATCTGCATGCCCACCAGTGTGCATCTGGCCTACCGTCACGATATTCGATATCGGTTTTTTCTTGGTACACACTCCTCTCGTACCCGACTTTCTGTGCGTCAAATAAACATTGTTGATGTGCGTCCACGCGCTTTTTGATGCCTCACAGTCAGGTGCCAACATGCGTCCCTGTTCAGTGATAATACAGCATCTGTCCACAACGTCACCCTATGCGCCTTTTGAAAGATTCTCACTCTTTGCTCTTTTTGACACAGAGCAATATTAGGAAGGATCTCTACTGTTGGTTTAAAGTAGACGTTTGAACAACTTCCTTGAACACGTTAACTGCTCAATTTAGTATATTTTAATATAGACTTCTTTCTCAACTCCTATCTAACATATCAAAAAATAGAACATGAACCAATTTTTATTTTATTCATAATAGTGATATTTGACTTACACATAGAAAGGATTATAAAACCAAAAAAAAAAAAAAACTAAAACAGCATAAATTGTTAGATTTTATGGATTTTTCTTCTAATCTTCAGTTTCCTGATGGCTTGATAAACCTCTACATATTGTTCGATGTCACTGAATTCAGTATTGAACTTGTGTCTTTTTAGTTGACAATTAACTCATTCTTAAATAAATTTTGACTTTTATGTAAAGTGTACGCCCTAGCAGGTAAATGATATCATTTACACCCTCGCTAATACATAGAGTTGTGTGCGGCGATGAGTCATAATTAGAGAGTGATCGACTTGAACTAATTACTCAATTCAGATGGCTAGTTCTGTGTCCATAGCTCCCCTCCCGCATGTTTTTTCGCCCTGTCATATCTCTTCAGCTTGCTCATGCTGTCGAGGCCATATGTAATTCTATTACGCTTACTCTTATGAACGCATGAACACTATGATCCCAGACGTTCTCGGTTGTTATAATTATGCCTTGTTTATTGATAACTAAATCAAGGACATCTCACGACTATTAGATGTGTCAACATTCGTACATTTGAATGAAACCCGTTGACTGTTCATCCCTCACCGTATAATGACTTCAAGGTCACCTCGGACAATGACTTTTCGAGTTCATTCGTTAGTACTACTAGCAATTCTGTTGTCCGGTACCATAACTTCATTATCAGTTGTTTTCAAGTAGTTCCATCCCAGATAGTTGGGATTATTGATGGGATGAGATATTCTATCCTTTATACAGTGAGCGAGACTATGTCTCTCGGTTTTGTTGAATATTTAGAACTTGATTCGCATGATTTTTTTAATTAGACACTTGCAACCCTTAAGCACGAACAAAAGATTAGAACGGATTTCAGTTATTTTTCATGATTGTATAGTACCACATCTTATGATGTTCATATCGTTGTGCGTTATTGTGGTCTCCGTTAATTGTAGCATAATACTCAGTATTTTTTTATCGTTCATTTGTGTAAAAGGTCGTATCCAAATCCAATTATTAAATATTTACTCATAAGGTCGGATGGATTCGATCATATTTCAACAGACTTTGATTGCGATAGCAAGGTGTGCGCAGTGATATCTAGGCAGTGTAAATTTTCACATCTAGTTGAAATTAGGCATCGCGTTGACCAAATTTCCATCTGACTACGTAGATACCCACAATACATTTATGCCACACACAAAATTAGGATTAACTTTTATTTTATTTCTTAACCACCCTAGTCGTAGATGTCAATAATTCTTTCTCCTATATATATAGTTCATTTTACAGCCCTTTGGCTAGACATATTCTACTGTCACAATTGTATATTGTGCACAACACGAGGATGCAATTAATAGATCACACCGTATAACAGAATTGTATAGCAAATCTTAACTGACAGACATCTTTGTTCTTATCGTTTCATCATGCTCGTTTGCGCCGCGTAGCGTTAGGTTTCCCGCTCATGTGCATCTAGGCCATTATACTTCTTTGTACACGATACAGGTTTGATCGATATGGACAAGTGACGCCAATAAAGGTCTAGGAACATCTCGACTATATATTGTCCAATATGAAGGTAACGAGATAGAAAATTTTTAAAAAAGGCAATAGGTTCAATAACATCTATAAGCTTGGTGGAAAGTTCATTCTTACCAGTGTTTACTTGATGTATCTACGTTCTACAAGGGTTCAAAAGAAATTGCAATAGGTTCTTTCATATAACTACACTCTCGCGTATTCACGACGACTTAAACCCACCAACTGACATAGGAAAGTTATCTCTTACGCCAGTTTCCAACATCTCGAGAAATAACCTTCAATTACTCTCAAGGTGCTACAAGGATTAGATATGGTACTCTTATTTTAATAGTTTGTTTTCTCAGTTATTTCACCCTTACAGATATAAATTCTTCTGCGTGTCGGTAGGTCAATGTGCGTCTCAGTGTATACATACTACTGTATTTGTAACTTAGTAGTTATAACCTAAAATGACGCACTGAGGCTCGCAGGTATACCTCGTAGATAGTCGCTTTTGTAGGTCTCTACGTTAGTGATATATTATCTGAGTTATAGCTGATACATATAAACATGTGTGTGTCCGCAAATTTTGTCGTCAATTATAAATATCAAGTTTGCAAATTGCGTCCAAACTACGAGGCGATGTTCACCTGAACAAAAATTTGTATTTGTCTAATATGGTTATTAATCTAGGTGTATAGCATTAAACATCGTACTCTCGTATTGACCAGTACTCCATCCCAGTTTACTCTTTGTTTGTTTATGACTGAGCAATGTAGGCTTATAAAATTTTATGGTAAACTGTATTACTCGACTTACGCGAAGTCTGATCAATGCATACATTATCAATTAATATCTATCGCAGCTGTTATACGTCTCAAGAAAAAATTTCTTTATTTTATGTCAAATTACAAACTAATCACCGGAGCTGACAAGATCACAATCAAACTCAAACTGTGTAAGTGAATAGACCTATCTAAGTAACAGCAGAACCTAGGTTTGAGACATTGTGTGAGTAATATGGCATAAATATTACAAATACACTGTGGTATGAGCTAAATAGTCAGTTTAAGTATTAATAGCCCTCGCGACCAAATAACTCTCACGTACTATTACTGCACAACTTGGAGATCCCTGGAATACAAATAAGTTAAGTTGATATCAAAACATGAAGAAATAAAACTAAATGACGTAGTAAATCAGTGATCTTGCTAAAGAAGCTATCTCAATCACACAGTGTTAATCATACACTTAGCTTTACATAGTGCACATTTAGACCATGTAGCGACTTTTCAAATTAGCAAATAAGTGCTATAGTGAACATGTATAGCGTGTGTGATTCCTATAATGTGAAGGATTGAAAACGTCTTTCAATATCGATTCCATTTCATTTGCAAGCTAGTAATAACAACAAAGAATGTGACTTTTTTAGAAATGTAAGATCAATACAAATTTCGTTATCAGCTTCTTAATTGATATCGCTTCTCTATAGATGTGTGACAACTATGTAAATGTTAGGCATTTCCGATGTATCACGTGAAAATCGTGTGTCATATCGCATTTTTGCGTTTATAGGGTATCACGATTGGGAAATACATGCGCGTATATATACATGGTTCCTTTCCGTTCATTATACATGGTTAGTCACATCCATTTATACCGTATGTATTCGGATTCGGTGTTATGTCCATTAACTCCGTATACGATGACGCGAAAAGATACCATATGTCTTACTATCGTGCTTGTCACTATGCATATACTGACGTTGGTAATTTCATAGTACAACAGATACAAACAGTTCAGGTAGACGTAAACTGCAATAACAACGAGTTGAGTTAGAAGTGTAGTTTACATTTTGCGATTCGAGATGATTTTGACTTGACACATTATACACAGTAGATCGTTCAGTACGATATATAAACAGAGTTACGGAATGGCTCATATATAATGACAAGCTTGATTACAGATAGACAATGATAATAAAAGAATCATTTATAAGACCCCAAACCACTATTAGCTCGTTAAGTACAATAGAACTCATTGACTCTTTCTTATAAAGATCTCGCGTTAGGGTCTCAACAAGTGAGCTTTCACCTGTTTCTTCAAGAAACCGTAGGGTCTATTTCTGTTCATCTACAACTGTCTGACGATATTAGCTCTCTATGCGTCATTTAGTGTCATGAGCAAAGCGCTACATATGTATGTCCAAATAATAGTGAGCCATTTCTGACAAGCTACCCGAAGTACGATTTCCACCTTACCTTTCGAGCAATACAAATAACGACAGACTGTCGCTGGTGTAGCCCCTATAATCACTATAATTACAATGCTTTATATACAGTAGTCAAATAATATTCAATACTTAGGTTATTACTTGTCAGTACTCATTAGAGCGTTCAACAAATGATGTTGAGCCGCTTTCTATCGTTACCCCTATTGAGAGTACGGGATTACTAAGCATGTACATGCATATGCGTCTCTCTTGCCCAACTTCAACATTATCGGTACTTGCTTTATTTACTATGAATTAAATACACCCATAATACGCTATTACTAAATTAATTGGTTATTGGTCGGCTACCTTGCATGGGATACCTAGAGAATTGTGCGAGTCCTAATTCGGTAGATTGAAATGACTACACAGATGGTACCGCGTATACAGAGAATTCTTCTGTTGTTAAGGGTAATTAATTCAGAATCACTACTTAAGAGGAAAACATTGAGTAGCATAATTATGTTTGGTGTCTATTGAGATCTAAGGTCAAGTGCATAGAATCCAAGAGTGAATTAGTGGAGTCAATTTCGATATATGCTGATTAGATCCATATGATAAAGTGCTTTAGTTTACCTACATTGGGATCGATATGTATCCGAAAAGCTACCTATTTGTTTATTACCTTCCAAAAAATACATCTGTTTAGTTATATGATTCCACACAAGCTGATCCTCTCTTAGAAGCGATGCACCGATAAAGTAACATGACATTGTTCAATGGACTCCGTGTACTAACACCTCGCTAGCACAGGACGATTGAACGCGATCGCGAATACTTGAGCAGTCATAACAGTTCGCAATACGGCAGCAGACTTTTAGTAAACGGTCAGTAATTGGCATTCACCGTTCATATGATATTTCCCCCCAGAATTACTTTGTCGATTGTCGGTTAGTGGAGGAGAAGGCAGTGATAATCTATCTCAAACCGCGTGATACATTAAGGTGTAATGGGTATTGGTCGCTAATAGAAGAAAAGTTTATGTGTGATAGTTTTTATGATTAGCACGAAGTACTAATTTAGAATCTTGGATTGGAGGTTCTCTTTGTATCAAGTCATTCTCAGATACGACTACTCCAATCGTGAAAAGCCCTTCATGCTTTCATATACATATAAATAATCTCAATCATGAATGATACATTTTATTATTGTAATTAGAGTTTTGACAAGAGCAAAGTTGGAAAGAAGTATTCTAAAACGTGGAAGATTAACTCTCAGGCGATAGGGCATACGCTATTAGATGATTCCACATCTCCGTTTCCTCATAAGATAAACACTCAGCCTCTCCTGGGTAGCGAGCAAAGGTCATACATACTTTGCAGAGCACTAGAGATACAATTTAATTGCGATCACCACCGTAGAAGGATAACTGAACCCGATTGAACTGTAGATCGGAGAATGAGATGCTTTACGTATACGTGATGAAATGAACTTAGGGAGCGAGATAACTGCTTGTATGAATGTGAGGAGTGACAAAGAATCTCATCTCCTCAGATTCTTCTCTCTCTCGTACTCATACTCGTGCTCTGCATGGTCGGTACTCTCTCGTCTACTGTGCCTCCATGTCTCCGTGCTCTCTTCTCTCTCTCTCTACTGCCCTCATTCTCACTACGTAGGAAAAGACGCCTCAGTGAACTTTAGTACGTTGCCTATAGTCCCAATCGATCCCAACCCACAAAGATGAAAATTTCTGTCATTCGAATTTTGTAAAAGTATTGTGCACAACCGAGAAATCCAATAAATTTATGTACGTATCAGCAACAGATATTTACCCTTCAATTAAACTCAATAACGTTTGTACAATATGTATTTGTCCTTACCCTGAACAGTATCAAAATTGGAGTGTGTACCAGAAATACTCTCAAATATTGCGGAAAAACACTAATCCATTAATGTCTTTTAGTACATTGGTTGATAGAGTCTATTCAATTTTCATCACCGACATGAATCACTGGTGACCGATTTGTATATTGATGTTTGAACAATCCTACCAGTGAACAAAACAAAATATAAGATCAGTACAACCAAGCTGTTCGGTAGAGTCAGACTGCGTAAACTATATCACAGACCTGATCGTATACGAAGCGTCACATTCTAGACATAGGATGCGATAAAGAGGGAAGATCGCTCGGACAGTCACAGCAAATAGTGTAGGTCGCTTTTGACACTACAAAAAATATAGTTTTCTATAATCTTTAAGATCTATTCCTAGTGTCTGATATGTATTTAAAGTACTGCAATCAGGCATATTATCATGTTATCATGCAATAGAGATCTTAGATACGTCAACACTGGAAAAAAGTCGTGAGTTCCATGATCAGTCAATCGAGCCCCGACTGGTTTAAATTAATAGCCGAACACAGTACATTCAATCAGCATAGAGGAAGTAAAGATTGACAGCGTCTCATCAAGCTCTTACGCTCTAGAAAACAGCACTCGTCAGAAGCCTATGAGTTAAGTGTGTACAATACAGATTTGCCACACTTCTACGAAATAATAAGTAATTTAAGATCCATGGTCACTTCGAAAACTAGATGTTATGAGAGATGTGCGAGAATACACCACTAACGCACATGTAATTATGTATAGTTGTGTTTAGTAAGAATGCAGTCAACTCTACATCAAAATTGAATAAAAAGATGATCTTCTGCCCATTATATCATAGGTCACACAGAACAGTTATAGTTAGAGCGTTAGTATTTTAGCACACATAGTCTACCTCGAAATCAAACACGATAGGTCGTCGCCTGTTTATATTCAGGTGATAAACTTATTTGTACTTCGATTCCGACCTTTACAAATTTTAAAAATGGAGTTATCTTTCTTTAATTTGCATTCTCTTGCACAGAGTTGTCGGTACTTAGGTAGAGAAAGGACCGACAACTCTGTGCAAGAGAATGTGAAATTTGTACATAGCTACCTTTTTTTAGCAATCCATTTATCACTCACCATATCATTTATTTCCCACTGTTGTGTCCTTCATTTCTCTCTCTCTCTCTCTCTCTCTCTCTCTTCTCTCTCTCTCTCTCTCTCTCTCTTCTCTCCTCCAATTGGGAATTCACCAAAAAATTCACATAAAAATATTTGGGGCAGATCATCCCACCCCCTTGAAAACAAATTAATCATTGTTACACCCTTTCAAAAATGCTAGATCCACCCTTATTATAAAAAGACAATCTCTCTCTCTCTCAGATGAATAGTATCCAAAATTAATTCAACACAATATTTCAATTAAAGATAGTAATGATTGATTAAATAAAGATTTCTTCAATTATTTGAAGTGTATGTTAATTTGGAGAGAGAGAGAGAGAGAGAGAGAGAGAGAGAGAGAGAGAGAGAGAGAGAGAGCATTTATTCAGTTGATGAGAGCAATAATTCTTTAATATATGCACATTCATGATATTCAATTAAAATATATTGCTCTCAAAAATTCAATTAAGGCTCATAAAATCTAATTATAGATAGCATTAAATTCATTTGTGTCCGATGTGTTGAATTAAAGACATCTTTAATTAAATAGTTGAATTATTCATGCTATCTAAACTGATGAGAGCAATAATTGAATTATTTTGAGCATCAATTTAATTAATGTCAATAATCTCATTAATTCAATTTAGACCAATAATTCAATTATTGTACACATCAACTTAATTAATTAATATCATTCATTGAATAAAATTAACAGAGCAATAATTGAATTATTGTAAGTATTTAATTAAATTAATGTGTACCATAATTCATTTAAAGAGATAGCTAGCTCTTCAATTCAGCAGAAAAATTAATTATCTCATCAATTGAATTAATGCTGATTGCACAATAACCCCTATAAGTAACCTTTTAAAGCTCTAAAACCCAAGAACTTTTGGAGACTTTGCTCCCTTGGCCCCTACATTGGCTCAACTCAAGACATCTAGCTAATTGACCCCTCTTTTAACAAATTGGACCCCCCTTATGACAAATTCTAGATCCGCCACCGACTTGGCCTTTGACTTCTTAAACCCTAAATGTATAAGGAACTTCTTTGTCCTATGGGTAGTCCATATGTACAAATTCCCCTGTTCCAAACTCTCATACCCCCCCCCCCCCCAAACAATACAATGATAAGAAATTTTTTTTTCCAGGTGTTAGTGACGATTAGATACTTAGCCAAGGCTTCATTTTTCTCCGAATGTGGAGATTTGCATGGGATTTCGCGGTCCAGTGTTAGCAGATCAATTGATGCTGTGACGAAATCTATTTCATCCAAAATAGATAACATACATTTCCCCACAGGTGCATAATTCATTTACATGTATACACTTCTTTATACCTTACGGCCATATATCTTTAATATATTTTTAAAAATAGTAGCATACTTAAACTTTTTAAAGTTTAATTTACATGGATCATAAATACATGTTATAATGAAGGGTATTGTTAACTTTAGAGAATGAGGCCATCCAGATCAAACAAGATTTTTACAGGATTGCGGCTTTTCCGAACGTACTTGGGGCAGTTGATGGGACCCTTATTCCCATCATTGCCCCAAAGGATAATGAGCCCGAATATGTATGCAGGAAAGGATTTCACGCCTTAAATGTGCAAGTTGTTGCCGACGCCTCTTTAAGGTTAGCCTATGGATTTTAAAAATATTTCATCTTTTACAATGTGCTTTTCACATGAGTATCAAATCTAGAATATATACTTCATCTATTTGCAGATTCAGAAATGTCGTCTGTAAATGGCCGGGGTCTGTGCATGACTCTTTCATGTTTTCTAACTCTGCGCTGAAGGATCATATGGAAACTAGGTATAAGATCTTTAAGAATAATTGAAAAGAAATAATTCACAATTTGCCATATTTTAATATTAAATATTAAATTTGGATATCTTTGATTTGAATATTTCATTGAACAGATTCCAGTAAATACAATTAAACATACAACTTATCATTGGTGGGTTTTCTTCAGTTAGCTTACATCAAGACAATATAAAAATCAATAATTAAAAATATGTACATTAACAATATGGTTCAAAACATTTTCTATTAGAAAACATTTTTTTTTAAAGTCAAACAATTAATTTGTAACAAAAAACAGAAATACAATATACTAAAATGTTTGTCTTTAGTGCTTTGAATGACAAATCACAAAAACTAAACCGTTCGGTATATATGAATACATCTTTGAAAACAAAATAAACTCTCCCCTCAAAAGGTAACACTATTGAGCAAACTTAAACACAAGAAAATCATTACAATTGATGGGTGCTCCTAAAAATGCACCTAACCAATACTTCATATGACAAATAAATTACTTACACAATGATCAGTAAATTTTTTCGAAATGATCGTGGTCTGACAGCCATTTGCTTATTTACTATTTATGTGATACCGATATTTTAACTTGTTCAAAAACTGTTTAAAGTACTTGAAATGGCAACTATAGAAGCTTCCCCAAATGTTTTCAGGGAATATAAAAATTATGCCATTACCATTTTATTAAATAGCAATAGCCATTTTGATACATTCAATGTGGGTTTATTCATTTTACATAGAGATGATGGCTGGCTTTTGGGCGACTCGGCATATGCTTTGAAAAAATATATGATGACACCGAAGCTACACCCATCTAGCGCTGCAGAATTGTCCTATAATGCTGCCCACAGTAAGACTCGTGTTGTCGTAGAACGAGCACTTGGAGTATGCAAGTCCCGTTTTAGGTACCAATAATAACAAACAAAAACTTTCAATATTTACAAAATTCACTCCAATTACATATGTGTGTTTGTTTTAATGTTTACTTATTGACATATGAAAAAAATGAATGAGAGGGAGAAAAAAACCCTCAAAAATAAAAGGCCCATATGGGCCACATCGCTCACTTGAACGACCTTGTCCATGCTGTTGTTCAGCCAGCTGAGTGATGATTTTAAAAAGAATTTTCATCAATCCTTATTTCCTGGAAAAATTTTCACCCATATTATTGCCAAAAGGATTCCTGCATGAAATAAAAGATCTTGACTTAAGAAATTAATTTATATACAAATAATGAAAATCTGTCTTAAAAAGTATTTATGTTTTAATTTGGAGGGATTTTTATTGCATTTCATACAGTGTTATATAGTGTCGGAAATACTGAATATCTCACATTTTTTTTAATAAAGAAAGGTGGTCAAACGATACATATTTAAATTTTGTCGCATTCAGTGGCCCACCCTCTCCCCTGAGGTCATTATTTGAACAAACTTACAGAAGGTTCAACTTTTGTGATTGTCTCCCCTTTGATGGGGGCTTGGTCCTACATCTTTGTAAAAACTACTTTATGCATTGTGACCTTGACATTTGACCACTGACATTGGTTCAAGGTCATGACACTTCCTTGTGTCCAGGACAATAAAGTGTGTTAGTGACCTTGATCTTTGACTAATAGGCTGGACAAACTATTTTAGACGGACGCTGGACGACGTACGCAGAATCGACAGGATAATACCATAACATAATACGCCTCGTCTGAAATTGGCCAATTGGTTCTGGAAAACAAGATGAAAATTTGAAATTTAAAACAACAACAGACAATGGTCAAATTTTGATCAGACAAAGCTCACTGGAGCCTTCAACTCAAGTGAGCTAAAAATACTTTATGTAATGGATACCTTATAAATTATAATATAGTTTTTTCATCATACATTCTGAATATACAGGTTGTGATATGGGAAAAATATTAGCTTACACAATAAATTATTATTGTTGAACATAGACTTCCAGATGCATACACAAATCTGGTGGAGTACTTCTTTTTACTCCTGCAAAATCTGTACAGGTCATAATGGCCTGTTTGAAGCTCCACAATATGTGTGTGCAGATGAGACTGCCAGCTGATGAGAATGAAGACCCCATGATAAACCAGGAAGTTGCCGATCCCCAGATTCCTAATCTTGCAGTTGACCAAACCGGCCAGGGTATAAGACAGCAGTTAATCCAACGATTTTAAATTAACAGTGTGTATATCTTACTACAGACAATATAATTCATAAATATAATTTGTTTTTATTAAAAACAAATGTCGTCCCCCCCCCCCCGCGCAAATTGAAATTGCTCTAAATTATCTACAATCTCCCATTACATATAGTGGCCTGGTATGGAGGAGGGAACATTGACACTATCACGAGTATTATTTGTGCAATTTTGATGAGAATGAATGGAAGAAGTATTCAAAATTGATATGAGCCATGTTGATATTGTAGTATTCCTCTTATTAATGTAGACTCACTGTTAATGAAGCCACAGTTTCAAAGGTTATCTTGATTGACCGTATAGGAAGAGAAAACAAATCCGGGATTTAAAGTAAATAGATGTTTATCCGCAAGCCACTCCTCTGCTTCACGACCCAGATCGTGTATGGGTGTAAATTTGCCATAAAGGATGGACAACACCCATATGAAGGAAAAAAATTTTCCTGGGAAAACGTGAGAATTGGACTTGGACTTGAAAATCAAAATCCTCCAATGTATCTTGACTGTTAACATATTAACCTTTTTTGGGGCACTAAACTTGGGTGATTTCAATTTTACTTTGCCCTTGATATTATAGCAATATCTCAATGCAATGTGTGAAAGTTGGTTGAATTGAATAGGTGATTTTCTATAAATACACATGTTGTTTAAAAATTTTTTGTTCATTTATTTTTCCCCCTCTCCTCCCTCATAGATTTTGAAGTTTTTAAGGTTGACATTCAAACGTAGAAATTTTTTTCTTATAAATTTGGTCGCTTGAGTGAAATTTTCATTAGCTGTGACAGTGACATGGATGGTGACAGTGATGGTGGACAGAGCCGCTGTTTTTTCCATGCGATATAATCATCTAATAGCTTACTTTTTTCTCTTCAATTCGAGAGACTCCGTTCATTATCTTCAAACTTTTCCTCTTCAATAAGCAAGAGGCGCTCCCTTCAAGTATCTACAATGGCATCTGTGGTGTTTAATTATAGAAGAGATGCGTTGAAAAATTTTCCTCCCATGGTATTTAGATGTAAAACAGAAGAAATAATGATAAATTTTGAATGGATTTTATTTAAATCATATTGTTAAGTAATAATGAAAGTGAAGTTGAATCGAAATTCACATGACTGGTGGAATGATTAGATGCCCTCCTTTTGGCACTTGAAATTCATTTGAAAGGTTAATCCTGCCTGTGTAAAAGATAAACAAGGGCCCACAGGCCCTTAAACCATGGGCGTTAGGCGCCGGGGGGGCATGGGGGCACATGCCCGCCCCACTTTCAAAAAGTGGGGGGCGGGCAAAGAGTATGGTTTTTGCCCTGCCTCACGACACCCCCCCCCCACTTTTTCTCGAGTGAAACCTTTTTTTTCTGGCAAAAAATCACACAATTTAGAAGTCTGGCCCCCCCCCCCCCCACTTTCAAGGTAATAAAGTAGAGGTTTTGCCCCCCCCGCAGACTCAACACTTTTGAGTTGTTGGCAAATGCCGTTTTGTTTGTTTTTTTTGTTTGCTTGTCAGATAATTTTTGAAGTTTGCCCCCCCCCCCCCCCCGAGATTTAGTGGTTCAAAATGCCTTTTTTTTTTTTTGTTTTTTTGGCTTTGTCCAGAATAATTTTTGAAGTTGTTGCCCCCCACTTTCGTGTGATTTTTTTTTAAGTTTGCCCCCCCACCTTTCAGAAACGAGTAATCTTAAATGGTCATGACTATCATAGCGCCATCAGGACGGTCATCCATATTCATTGGCCCATTCACTAAGATAGTACATACTGAACTCTTAAGACAAGTGACGGTATTTATTCACCATGTTCAGAAATCTTTTCAATATATAGCAATGGATTCCTTATTCTATACATTCAAGAAGATTATCATTTATAGTCTCCCAGATCTTGTTCAAAGAGAATTGTTCTGCAATGAAAACCCCATATTGCTACTGTTTAAATTCATACATCTAGTGAAGGCTTGACCTCTTGACTTTTGACTAGCTAGAGTGTACGATATAAAGAACATATTCTGTTCTCCTGAGATGAGCTAGATATATATGTTGATAATGTTGACTCTAGGTAGTAAGGATGATGCCGCACCCGGTAACATGGAAACCATATTCGCTCACCGCGTCAGGGTCAACCAAATTTACAATTTTGGTAAAAGGCGTGTC
>CAJDSM010001791.1:0-10442 GCA_903981925.1 Ostrea lurida
GCTATAAAACAAAACTTCATGCTTTAAATTATTGAAATCTAACGGCAACAATAATTATTCATAAAATTATTTAGAGTGTGATGGTTGAACATTGTCACTTGGTCTTTGTATTTTTGACGTCACATTGCCCTTTGTGCGGGAAATCGATGTTGTCGAGTTAGAATAGCTTGAACTCTATCCCAAGAGTCGGATAGCAGAGAAAGAGGCACATGTTATATGCAAAAGAAGTTGGTTTATCTATTTTTTTATATAGAGAATACACTGAGAATATAATAGTGCTGGTTTCATTTATTGACTTTAGTTATTTTGTCCATAAACAAGTACCATTCTACATTGTTACTACTACAGTGACACCTTTTGTACATTGCACTTTACATCTCAATTACAATGGTACGAAATGTTTTAGAAAATCTACTTGTTAGATTCAATACATGTAAAATTGTCAAAGGAACTAACAATTATGTTTTTTTGTTTTAAATGGTTTTCACACGAAAACTGTTATTAATATGAAAGACAGATAAGACCAAACAAGACTGCTTTATATTTTCCAGGCTGACGACAAGTTATATTTGTTTCAGGTCTTCTTATTCAATACAAAATACGCATGCTTTATTGTATTATTTTAGAAAGTCTTTAACAATGTGAAATAATAATAACAACTGACAGTGTTAACATTTTTAGGGTACTACAAATTCATCGTATCAAGCCGCAATGGCTATGTCTTATATATTTGAATCATTGAATTTAGACAGATTTGATGATATTTACATGCTTTTGAAACCGCCCCTAAATATATATACAATGACTTCAATGTTGTACATATGAAATGACATTCTCCAAATATGTATAGTTATTAAAATTGGAAAAATATGACCGCTAAAAAGCTTTAGAAAATACTCTATATTCTCATCGTTCGGCCAACAATTACATGTCGAACAATTGTCAAAAAATCACCCTATTGAGACAGCCCCCTGAAAGATTTGGCGATGACCTACACTTCTTTTCCTTATATTTTTAAGCGTATTTGCTGATCCTTCACTATTATTTCTTCGTTTTGGACTTTAAAACTTATTTAGAATTTTTTATTTATATCGACAATGGAGATTTCCTATTATTTTCTTGCAATCACGCATTTTTTCATGCCTACTTTTGAAACGTCCCCCCACCAGAAAATACATGAACGATGACCTATTATCTTTGTTTCCTGTTGCATTTTAACATAATTAATACATTATTTCAATTGATATCCAAAATATTGAAATAACATTCTCTATTTTAGAAACGCATTATTTATACCGTCGCTCGTTAAATAATAAACATACTTTTGAAAATATACATAATTATTTATTTAAATTCTCAACAATGAAACAATATGAAAGTTACGTCATTGATTTTTAAAGCACATGCATCTTGCTGTCTGTGAACATGGCCTGGACTTGAGTTTGATGGAATAGTTTACATTTTGCAACCAGAAAAGGAACGTTCTGCTCTGCCACAAACTTCGTGAACAAAATCATTGCACACATGACATCTGAAATAATTACCAAATTTCATTAACATATATTTTTATTGTATTTAGGCTATTTGCCAAGATCATGAAACGTTTAAATTTAAAAAAAGAAAGCTTTTTCAGATTAAGGGAGCAGATATGTATGAATTGCGTATCACAACATCTGTTAAATACTAGGTTTCCTATAATTTTTTAATGCATTTACTAGTTTTGGAGATGTATATATATTCAACTTCAACAAACCATAATCGAACCTACCGTCCCGAATATCGTAAGTGTCCAAATTGTTCGATGGTCATGGTGTAACCTAACCATCATCGTTGTCGTTCACTCACGCCTGTGTACAGAATTTGCCATTTTGAAGTCTATCTTCCCGATTAATATGCTATTAATTGTCCAACATACACCTGTAGCATGTAAACAGACACTCGGAACTCCGCGTGTACCTCAAACAATGGAGCATAGGGGAGTTAGCCGAGGATTCCCGATTGTGTAGAACAGCAATGGCCGCTTTATTTTTCCGATTTCTGATTGGCTGGCCGCAAAGAAATGGCGCGGGATTTTAAAATTTAGGTTTGAAATCGGTTGTGTTGTCGTAAATCGGGGAACATTTTTACAAATCGGGATTTGTGGGCGGTTTTTTGCTTTCCCGATCGGGGAGAGCGGGAAATCATGCTTAAAATCGGGAAAATCCCGCCGGAATCGGGAAAGTTGGCACGTATGATCATGGTTGGTGTATCAATTATGAGAGGATGTGTTGCATACATCACTGAACTATATATGACTTTGGACCTTGACTTCAAGGTTAAAAATATTAAAGTTTTGTAACATGGGTTTGTGTCCATGCCATGATTTCTTTGTTCTTTGATAGACATATCATATTTGGCACATGGGTGTATCACTATGAGACATTGTGTCAAGTATTATATCTGTCTGTTTGCCTGTACTGATTTGTGTCCGGGCCATAATCTCTTTGTTCTTTGACGTAGGCATATTGTATTTGGCTTGTGAGTGTATCACCATGAGAGGATTTGTCATGTACATTCATGACATATCTATGACCTTGGCCTTTGATCTCAGGGTCTAACTTATAGGTTTTTTGTTTTTTAACATGGATTGTGTCCGGGTCATAACCTCTTTGTTCAAGCTTCAGTGACTCGAATGAGCATAAAAATATGTGGGTGGCGGGGGTATCCTTTGTGAGTTTTACTCACAGTATTTCTAGATTTGAATTAAGTGGGGGTCTATGGTGATGGTATTTACATTTCCTTACATTTTACACTGAATTTCAGCCATTCTTTAAAGGTCATAGGAGACGAATTCTAAGGACACCAAATATAAACTTTGTTTCATAAAATTATTTTGAAAAAAAGTAATGACGATATTTACCTTAAGAAATCGAAGTGCAAAGGTACTCAAAATGGAAATTCGTAACCCGATTATCGTACCTGATTCCCCGAATTTGTGATGTCACAAGAGACCACAATCTCTTGTACAACTTGAGGAGTTTTTGGATGAGGGGCCTGAGTTTGTTGTACGAGGATATCACTGTGAACCCAGAATTAATGCAACTGCTTGCCACACCAGCTATTTTTCATCGGTGGACGATCAAAAAGAATCAAGATCCTAATTAACTCGTTCCAAACCTGTGTCAAATAATTCCGACTGGCTGATGGAAGACATGATGATTTTCAGAGCATATTTATTATTTCTATTCTAAGTCCAGAACGTAGCATTATTATGCCCCCGCCATAAGCATATAGTGTACCCTGTTCCGTCATTCTGTCATTCCGTCCTTCCATCCTTCCATCATTCCGTCCTTCCGTCATCATTTGGTTCCGTTATTATCTCTGCAATGGTTGCACACATTCAACTCAAATTTGGTATATGGATATGTCAACAAGAATATGCAGGTCAAGTTCGAAGTTGGTCATGGTCCGATGATTTTTGACAGAGTTAGCCCCTTTGAACTTAGAAAAAAAATCAGAAATTTTTCGTTTCCGTTCATTATCTCTGCAACGGTTGCACACATTCAACTCAAAATTTGGTTATATGGATACGTCACAGGAATATGCAGGTCAAGTTCGAGTTGGTCATGGTCCGATGATTTTTGACAGAGTTAGCCCTCTGACTTAGAAAAAAATCAGAAATTGTCCGTTTCCGTTCATTATCTCTTGCAACGGTTGCACACATTCAACTCAAATTTGGTAATATAGATACGCCACAGTTCATGCATACACCCTATAAATTTCCTTCATTAGACTTCACTGTAGGCGGGGGCATTCGTATCGCACCAACACATCTAGTTATCACTGAATAACCTTTTAGACATCCTATTTTTCATGCCCCAGCCATAAAATGGCCGGGGGCATATAGTGTTACCCTGTTCGTCTCAATTGGTTTCCGGTTATTATCTTCTGAACGGTTGCAACACTTCAACTCAAATTTGGTATATGGATACGTCACAGGACATATGCAGGTCAAGTTCGAAGTTGGTCATGGTCGATGATTTTTGGACAGAGTTAGCCCTCTTGAACTTAGAAAAAATCAGAAATTGTCCGTTTCCATTCATTATCTCAGCAACGGTTGCACACATTCAATTCAAATTTGGTATATGGATACGTCACAGGAATATGCAGGTCAAGTGTAAAGTTGGTCCATGGTCCGATAATTTTTGGACAGAGTTATGCCTCCTTGAACTTAGAAAAAAATCTGAAATTTTCTGTTTCCGTTCATTATCTGCAACAGTTGCAACACATTCAACCTAAATTTGATATATGGATACGCCACAGTTCATGCATTTGAAAAAACTTTCAATTTCATCCTTATGATTTCTCATAGATTCACTGTAGGCGGGGGCATCGTGTCGCACCGACAACATCTAGTTTCATGGTAGATTTTCATTATTCCTAAAGCCCTTTATGAATTAGACACATAAATTTCCGTTCACATTTGTGCGAATTAATGACAAGATTCTTTCTGTATGTTTACATTTTTTTAGCGAACAAACGCAGACGACAAAATAGTGTTATGCGTCATCGATTAGGTGCACAGTTGTAAAAATAAAATAGGGAAATTTTCGTCTATTTATAGTGAAGGGGCCCAATATCGACAGTTAATCGCAACTACGGCGCTATTTGAAAGCGAAGTAGTGAATATTATGTACCATGACATAATTATTTCTATTTCTTTGGTGTATGTGTTCACGTCATCGCTGGACTGTGTACATTCTTGCGCGATCGATACATTATCTAGGTTACATGAGGTCATAGGTCAAGAAGTAATCCAACAATTAAAGTCCATTAAATTCTTTTTTTTGTTGTTGTGATATAAAATTAAATGATAAGAAATGACTCATATATTTTTTCGACTGATTCAGGTATCTACTGAAATTTTGGACGGTAAACTTTTGCATCAATGGCTTTCGCGCATTGCTGCAGTTTTACCGACCAAAATTTCGGTGATACTTGATCAGTCAAAAAAAATATAAAAGTCATTTTTTAATATCCACTGTTTTTCCCAAAGTAGGGGTGTACGAAACTAGTCACCGTTACATATGTCACATAACTGAGCTTTGTAATTCTGTGTGATTTTGAAGTGATCTTGCTGGTGTAGATTTCGCAACGCAAATCTTTTCTGAAATGTCAGATCCCTGGGACACAAGTAATTGAAACACCCTTCTGATTGAAAGCAGCACATGAACTATTTTGGATTGCTAAATTCAAGTTGTTAGTTATAAACACAATAACACTATTTGCGTCAAGCTGGTCTCTTGAGACATCAAATCAGCAAGGGAGATAAGTCATCATACTTTATGGATCTTCAGTTCACAGCAACATTTGAGATCTGTAGCATCTGTCATATGCGATTTTTTCTGAATAACTTATTTACATGTATCATATGGGTAAAGAAGAACACATTTTTCATGCAAAACAAAATTCTTAAATTTTGTCTCATATAGAAATCAAGAACAGTAACCAGATAAAGGTTTGAAAAGTAACAAAATGACATCCGAATGGATTACACATGGCAACTTAATACTGCAACATAAAAACAAATTTTTAGTAGTTACTTTTGAATTATCAGGATGATCAGTCGCACTAAAAAGTATGATCATATCACACCGTATTAGTAAGACCTTCATTGGCTTCCGGTAGAGTATCGCATTCAATTCAAAGTTCTTGTGCATACCTACAAGGCCGTTCACAGCATCGGACCTACTTACTAGCGAACTGATCCAACTTATTCTCCGTCACGAACGTTGAGATCAGAAAACAGGATGCTTTAAAAAAAGTTCCTCGGACTAGAACAAAGTCAATTGGAAACGAGCTTTTGACTATCTTGGCCAACACTGTGGAATGCCTTACATTGGGATTGCGTTGTGCAAATCATTGACATTTTTTAACAACTCCTAAAGACTCATTTCTTTAAGCTTGCTTTTTAATATCTAATTCAATAAGACAGTTTAGATTTTAGATGAGGATTATATATCTAAAACAAATTCTTTTATAGCGTATTATTCATTGAATGCTCACTTTTTATGCATGTATGTATGTATAATATATTTAATGTAAAGCGCTTTAGAGATTTGATTGATTAGGGCGCTATACAAATTTTAGTTTATTATTAAATTATTATTATTATTATTTATTATTATTATGTAGTAGTAGATACATCCCTGATTGTGCCAACCTGTTCTGCAAGTACAGTCACCTCTCGATACAATGGTCACGTTCGTTTCTGATCATTCTGCTGTTGTAATGAAATGCCTATTTTACCGGTACGAGTTATTCCCCTTTCTTTAATCATCAGCACAATATGCAATGGTGATCTCCGTAAACATTTACTGTGCATTTTTTTCAGTACGGTACAAATACACTCATGTCCCCCTTCTCCATTTCTAAAATCTTAAGTGTGAAAATATTGCCTATAGCATGTCTTTTACATAGTGCTGGGTATCGGGTGAAGTTTTCGTATCGCGATATAGGGCGTTATTTTCAAATGTACTGCGATACGTATTGCAATATTTTCAAAGTAGAATATCAACGATCTTTTCTCATATTTCATCGACTATGAAATTGATTTCTATGCTGAATATTTGTAAAATAAGAAACAAGACTTGGTTGGTTAACTCCATTGCTCTATTGGAAGTAGAAAAAACTGTGTCTTAGGAATTTAGAACAATCACAGAAATGTTTCAGCCATAAAAACGTAGTTATTTGATGTGAGGAATCTCAAGCTGAACGTAATTCCTAGTCTGAGCATCTTAGCCGATATACCGTATTGAAAAAACGTATCGCAATACGATATTTTTTATAAACGAATCGCAATATGTCGGAATACCGGTATTATCGCACAGCCCTACTTTTTACACGGGTCGTTGAAGTATCTCAGATAATCTGCCGTTATATCGGATTTTAAATAGTGTCAAAATGCACATTTGTTATGGATAAGTACTGCTGGTGCCGAAGTGCGAATATGCTGTTATATCAAACCAACAAAATTCTGCCGTTAGGCGAATTTGCCGGTATATCGAATGCCACTGTAACAAGCGTTGACTGTACATTTATCTACTAAAGCAAAGCAGATCATGTATTGTTTCAGCTTTTATCAAACTGTAGATTTGATTTTCAGTGCACTGTGAAGGACTTTGCAGCCAGAAGCCAGCAGATTCTCCAGGAAGCGATGAAGTGGGCCCCAAACACAACTAGGTCCCACCTGATCGAGTACCTGTTGAAAATGGAGAACACCACCCAGGGTCTGTTCCAGCACAGCGGCCTGGCTTTAGCTACACAGAGTGTGCTTAGCTTTGCTGGATACAATGCCAGCTCAAAACCACTTGGGGTAATGTTCATATCTCTTACTTCTTTTGATCTTATCAGGTCATCTGAGTAAACTTTTGATCTTATTAGGTCACCTGAGTAAACTCAGGTGATCTATTTTAATTGGTTTTTGTCAGTTGTTGTGCATCGTGCGCTAACAATTTAACATTATGTTTTACCTTCTTGATAACTACCATTCCAATTCTTTTGAAATTTGGTATGAAGCATTTTTGGGACAAGGGGCACATATATTTTAAATTTCAGGACTCTTGCACTCCTGGGGCCTCCGGGGTGGGGCAAAAACTGTTAAAAAGTTACCAATTTTCAAAAATCTTCTCTACAAGCGCACATGTCTAAGACAAACTAAATGCATAGCTATGTTGAGCAGGAAGGCCTCTACCAATATTGTAAATTTGGTGATCCCCGGGGTAGGGGTTCTGATCCCAGGTCGGGGTCAAACTTGGTACATAGTGTTTATATGTAAAACATTTGAAAAGCATCTTTAATGCAATTGATATTGATTTGAAACTAAATGGATATTTATCATAATTGTATATTTCATGATCCTAGGGGTAGGGGTTTGGTATTAGGGTTGGGCCAAAATGGTCAGCAAGTATACAGTATATGTGTAAGCATATACACAGTATATGTATAAGCATGTACTGTAAAACATTGAAGTGGAAATGCTCTTGATTTTTATAGACAGCTACACTGGACAGAAGACCTAACTGTGTTACAACTGACAGTTCTAGCTTCATGGCCAACTTCAGCTTACGAAGTCGCTACACAGGGGAGGTGAGTGGGATATTAGCATCGTACAGCTGTGTGGAAGAAAATTCAAATTTTAACTTTCCACAAAAGCTCATGTGTAGAAAGAATACATTCTGCTGCTGCTGTAGGTGTCCGGGATGAAGTCGCTGTGCTCAGATCGGGAGCTGTCCACCTTACTGTATGAAAAGCTAGAGGCATCACTGAAGAGTAAAGGTATGTACCTGTAGGATAACAGACCAGACTGTCATTTCTGGGAGGGATACCAGTATCTGTAGGATATCACAGACCAGACTGTCATTTCTGGGAGGGACCCATATTCCTGCCTCCTGTTTTATAGTAGTATAATGCTGAAATTGTGAAATAGCCGGAGGCATACAGTGTTGCAACTGTCCGTCATTCTATTTTCTGTCATTCCGTCTGTCCCAATATTTTGTCTTTGCAACTCCACTTGAATCCTTTGGAGGATTTCAATGAAAATTGGTACACTTTAAGATCACAACATTTATTGTGCATGTGGGGAGGGGAAAGCTGTTCAAATTTATTACAGAAGTTATAGGCCTTGGACTTTGATTTTTATGCCCCCGCCATAAAATGGCCGGGGGCATATAGTGTTACCCTGTTCCATCATTCTGTCATTCCGTCATCATTTGGTTTCCCGTTCATTATCCTCTGCAACGGTTGCACACATTCAACTCAAATTTGATTTTGGATACGTCACAGGAATATGCAGGTCAAGTTTTGAAGTTGGGTCATGGTCGATGATTTTTGAAAGAGTTAGCCTCTTGAACTTAAAAAAATCAGAAATTGTCCGTTTCCGTCATTATCTCGCAACGGTTGCACACATTCAACTCAAATTTGATATATGGATATGTAAGGAATATGCAGGTCAAGTTCGAAATTTGGTCATGGTCCGATATTTTTTGACAGAGTTAGCCCTCTTGAACTTAGAAAAACCCAGAAATTTTTCGTTTCCGTTCATTATCTCTGCAACAGTTGCACACACTGCAACTCAAATTTGATACATGGATACGTCACAGGAATATGCAGGTCAAGTTAGAAACTTGTTCATGGTCCGATGATATTTGACAGAGTTAACCCTCTTTGAACTTAGAAAAAAAATCAGAAATTTTCCGTTTCCGTTCATTAATCTCTGCAATGGTTGCACACATTCAACTCAAATTTGATAATATGGATACGCCACAGATTCATGCATTTTGAAAAACTTTCAATTTCACCCTTACGAATTTCCTTCATTAGACTTCACTGTGGGCGGGGGCATTCGTGTCGCACCGACACATCTAGTTTTAATGTGAAGGTATTTATCATCTTTGTCTTGACACTCAAACATGTAGATGTACATGTGGGAAGAGGGAGGCTGTTCAAAACTTAGTACAGGAGTTATGGCCCCTGGACTTTTGAATTTTATACCACCTGTAAACAAAGTTTGGGGGGTATATAGGTTTCACCCTGTCTGTCTGTCCATCTGTCCGAAGTACGTTGTCCACAACTCCTCCTAAACGACTTGCAGGATTTTAATGAAACTTTGTGGAGTAATATATTACATAATGAAGATGTGCATATTGTCAGGAATTTTATTTTGGACAATTTTTGTACAAAATATGAACATTTGGACTTAGCTATTTTTCTCCAAAGTATGCATCAGTTAGTTGTCCGCAACTCCTCCTAAATAAATGACTTGTAGGATTTCAATGAAACTTAGTGGAGTGTTAGAAGACATAATGGAGATGTGTATATTGTCAGGAATGTTATGTTGGTCAATTCATGTACAAAATATGAACATTTGGACTTAGGGATTTTTCACCAAAGTATGCATCAGTTAGTTGTCCGCAACTCCTCCTAAACGACTTGCAGGATTTTAATGAAACTTTGTGGAGTAATATATTACATAATGAAGATGTGCATATTGTCAGGAATTTTATTTTGGACAATTTATGCACAAGGTATGAACTTTTGGGCATTTTTCATCAACATTTGCCTTAGTGCTTTCTCCACAACTCCTCCTAAGCAACTTGCATGATTTTAATGAAAGTTAGAGGAGTGTTAGATTACATAATGGAGATGTGCATATTGTCAGGAATTTTATTTTGGACAATTTATGCACAAGGTATGAATTTTTGGGCATTTTTCATCAACATTTGCCTAAGTGCTTTGTCCACAACTCCTCCTAATCAACTTGCATGATTTTAATGAAAGTTAGAGGAGTGTTAGATTACATAATGGAGATGTGCATATTGTCAGGAAGTTTATCTCGGACAATTTATTTCCATGATATAGAAACATTTGGACCTCAGAATTTTTTTCCAACACAAACCTCAATG